>FIZR01018527.1:0-17753 GCA_900060175.1 Ferrisia virgata
AAAAATAAATGGTCTTTAAGGATCGTTGGACAGTGCACGTGTACTCGAAATATTCATTTAGGGATTAAGTAATAAGGTATACAGATATACTTCATTGTTAAGTTCTGAAAATTGTAAATAATACCTATTAAAAATAACTTTGTAAATTCATGGATTTGTTAACCCGAATCTTAACTATTTTGGATGATGGGTAAGTTAGATGTTAGCCAGGAAATTTTTCTCTTATGTTCCATAGTGTAGGTTCCTATCTTTTGTCCTATCATATTTTTGATCCCACTCCTTACTTTCCATCTTCCTATGTCAATACTTCCTTGTGTCATATCCTAAAATATTTATCCTTGGTAATCCAATCGTTAATCCTTCATCACAAAAATTTGTTGTCCCTAAGAAAATTTATCTATATACCTATGGAAAATATGAGAATCTTTACTGATCACACGATGAATTTAAATAATCTTACGTATAGTTTCTACAACGTATTGTGGAAATGATAAACTTTTTGATACGAACGAGTTTGCCCATCATTTATATAGGAGTCTTTTACCCTTTCTCTATAAAATCTGTTGTAAAGTTGTCCAGTGAGCGTCTCTCTTATGAATTTCACAATGTCATTACAATTCTGAATTTTTTTGTAAAATATTTCGCGTCGAAACTTTATCTGTCGAATTGCGAACGAGTACACGACATTTACCTTTCGGCGTTAGCGACGAAGCTGCCAGCTCGCGAATACTTTTTAAAATGCCGTTCTCGTCAGTGCTTCGTTCATCTCGATTACCTTGACTTTATGGCACCTTCGCCAAGTGTGTAGACAGAATGATAGAAGGTATGATTGTCGTCGTCGTCGTCGTCGTCATCGTCAGTGAGAAAGAACCCAAAACGAGCGCGGCAGACATTTACGTAGAGATGCTGAATTTCGTCGGCGAAAAATGTTAAAAATGTCGTAAAATTTCAAGCGTTAAAAGCTCGTGTACGGTGTGATGACGCCGCGACGTGCGAGGCAGAGGGGAGGAAAAGGGCTGCGAGCGGTTTGACAACGTAATACATAGCTCATTTTGAAAGCTATAATTTACAAATTACAGTCGTCGCTCTCACCCTCGTCCTCGCCCTTTCGTATTTGGCGTAGCGTGGCAATAGCGACGATAATTTAACAACCAACCAACCAGCCAACCAGCCAGCCAGCCACACAAGCAGAACTTTCTAGAACGTTGTTAAAAGCGATGGCGCAACTTTATAGCCTATTACTTTCGGCTTTATTAGAGTTGTTAAAATAAGGCAAGAAGAGGGTTATTTTAGTAGCCGTTACGAGTCCCCTTTTTGAAATTCTCCGCGGTATAGTGCCGGTGATGGCCGCCGTCGCCTTCGTCCTATTGCACTATGTATACGTACATAGTATACATACTTACTCGGATATTCTACACATATTATCCGTGTATCGTCTACACGCACCCTAAAACACTACTACTACTACTACTACTACTACCACCACCACCAGCACTAAGATATCGAACGAGAGAACGGGGTTAAAGTAGTCTTTTTATGCGGTATGATATATGTTTTATGGATAGCGAAGGGAGGCGGAAAACGCACCAGTGACTGCGGAAAGTGTGTAGGGAAAAGAAGAAAGACAGAGGAAGAGCACGACAACACAGGAGGTCAATTGGATGCGCACGGAGATCCGCTCTTAGAGGTTTTTTTCTTCCCTCAGCGTCGGTCGGTCGATCGGTCGGTCGCACGTATGGTAGCATATTTCAATAAGTACACAGGATACGACATATGACACAAGCGAGGACCAAACCTACCCCTCGTCAGCTGGATTCGTCGTCATGGTCCGAACTCCGAAGACGAGGGCACCAAAACGCGGGTCGAGATGTTGCCGAAGCGAACCCGACCCGATCCGAGCCGACCACCTCGTCACCGGGCAATGCAGTCTTCCTCGTTACTCTGGATGTATATTTTTTCTCGTGCCCGACTGCTCAGCTTCCTTCCACCTCTCTTACCGCTTCATCAACGTACTTCTTACATCTCGACGAGTTGTGTTTTTTTTTCCTCGATTCTTTTCACGTCTTCTGTACGGCTTTTTTTTTTCGGATCATTAATTTTTATTATCACGCCGTGTTATAGTAGAATCGACGACGATTTTATGGCTCAGACCACATCACGACTCGACTCGTTTCTCACTCCAGTCGTAAATATCCGCGCGCCTTTTCTTTTACTGTTCGATTCTTTATTTTTTCTTTTTCTTTTTTTTTTTTTTTTTTGCCGATCGAAAATAAAATAAAAAAAATACGTCGCTTTTGCCAAAATGTCCGCTGTCCCGCCGCCGTTCATTTTCGCAGTAAAAATTTTCTACTCGACGCGACGTATTTTTTTTTTTTTTACTAGTTTAAAATACTTCGCAATAAGCGTGTTAAAAGATAAACAACCAAAAAAAAAAAAAAAAGACGCCTTTTTTTTCCCTTACATATTATATACTTGGTCGAGGTCGTTTTTACATTCGAGATTTTTTGCCAAATTATCCGCGTATCCGCGCCAAAGCTCAAGTAAGCAAATGGGTTAGTTTTATTATTATTATTATTACTACTACCATTACTATTACTATTATCGTATAAATCGGGGGCAAATGCTTGAATGGCGTTGTTGTCATTACGTAAACGATGTTGTTGTACGTACGTCTTAAATTCGTTATGCTTGTTTAAGGGGGGTGGTTAAATTTTGTTCGTATTGGCGAAATAATACGCGTGTGTAACTCGCCACAGTGTTGTGACCGTAGTGTTTTTTTATTTTCTTTGCTTTTGTTTTTCCTTCATCCGTCCATATGCGCTGCTGCTTCGTTCAGTAGCTATAAAAAATGTCGAAAGCCGATCGCTCGAGGAGCGATTAGACGATGCGAGCAATTAAACCGTACGATAAGGCCACCTCATTCCATCCCTTTCCGAGCTGTAATAAAATTATCGTTCTCGAAATAATAAAACGAACAAACGTTTCTAAACGATGTGCTATAAAAATTGCAGGCCAACATACGATTTACCATTCGTATTACAAGCAACGTAACGCATTGGTTTTGCCAAAAAAATAGTATGTACTAGAACGAAAATATCCTTTCGGCAAACGAAGTGTTGTTTGCGGTAATTTTGTTTATTTTTTTTTTTTTTCTTCTCTACGGTTTTGAGCGTGTTTTCTTGTGAAGTGGTGCTTCTTCGAATGTATTTGATATTAACGCCGTCTTCAGTTTCGAAGGTATTTCATTATTTCCAAGAAAGTAGGTACCTGTTCCTCCAGCAGAACCGCCGAGTAAGAAGTTCAATTCTTGAGATTTTTCGGAAGCAATGCTCTAGTAGACCAGTAGTCTGCGGTTGATGCGAAAAGGCGGACAGGGGATATCAATAAAATTCGTTTCGGGGTACTGAAATATTGTCGAGATTAATTTCAGACATGTCAGCGATTTATTCTTCTTATTTTCATTAGTCTTGATTCTCTATGTCGTATTGTCAATGGAAATCTTGTAGTGCGTACTTGTGCGATGCACGATAAATTGGTCGTCAAGTGAGTACGTAGCTACCTCCTTGCCGAATTTTCGCCAAAATTGGTTGGATAACGCTGACATTGACGATGATCAACGTGCTTGTGCACATAGATAGGTACCTATCTATTTATTTATGTACTCACACGCGAGTGTTCGTTGTTGATGAGCGTTATCTCAACCGGTTTGCCCCGAGTAAACGGAAGGGTGGAGGGTAAATTTGATAACGGCCGTTCCTCGAGCCAGACCGAAAAATTAAAAACCACCACTTGATTTTCTGTTCTTCTGTCATGTACGTCTTTCCTTTTACGTACTCGTACGATTAAATATTCTTCGTGTCTTTTTTTTTTTTTTTGCATTTATTCATGCAGTTTCGAAACATTGTTTGTGAACTTTTGATTCTATGTATTTTTTCTAACTTGCTTGAAACGCGTGGAACACTCGTTTTCATTTTGTTTGTTTTTTTTTATTTTTACTTAATTAACTCTTTTGTCCCAAACCACCCGCATCTTCATGGTCACGAACGTGGCCAAATCGGCATATAATATTAGAACAGGACAAATCGTCAAAACCACGTCATCTGCTGGATCCATCGAACCGCGTATTTGGTCGAAGTGGTAACTTTGTTGTTTTTTTTTGTCTGTTATTTTGATTGGTCTTGTATAATTTTCGCGAGTTCAGAGGGGCCCGAAATTATTTTTATTTCCACCCCGTCCTTTTAGATATTTTTTCTTAGATACTTTCAATAGACTTTTAACGTACGTTTAGGTACGTCGATTTCAAATTTCGTATGGAGTGTAACACCCCATTCAACACATCATCGACCAACATTTAAAAAAATTTCTTCATCAATTGAATGATACGCCCTGTTCTGATTCCATCGTTGTAACTACGTAGGTTCAATTCTGGTTCGTCGTTAGCTCGTAAGCATAATAACTCCGCAAATTTTGAATTTTCATAAAACTGTCTCCTTCACTGAAAGATCCTCGAAACGGCAATCCTTCTTTACTTAAAAATAGTACACTGTCAAAAACGTTTAAGATAAATTCCAACTTGCTCCTAGTTGGAAATTTCATTTTCAGGTAGTGCAAGATCACGTTGCCCCTCCCCCCCCCATATGTTCGTTGGCCATGGGTGGATTTGATAATTTTGAATGTGGATGCAGTGATACACCCTGGTCAAAATTCAGTTCTGCCCAAATTTTAAGGGAGGGAGTGCTGAGAAGCTGAAACAGCAAAATCATTACTTTTTAAATCCATCGATACAGAATTAAAAGTCGTACAACATATCCAAAAATTAAATCTCTACATGAATTTGCTGGGGATATATCAGGTTTTTGTCCCTAGCCTTTTTGACTTTGAAAAAAAGGTTGTCCTACCCATATGTCTCCGGCAAATCAAGATAGAGTAAGCTCTGAATGTATCTTTTGAGAGTTTCGACTTTTTCGCTCCATTGCACCGCTTCACAGCGCCCATAATGTTGTTTTTTGGTCCATTTTTCTAATTTTTTAAAGTCATCACAGGCATAAAGGCATAATTCCCCTCCAAATTGAGCTAAGAGATTAAAATTTGCTGTGCAGATTTAGTGGAGGCTCTCTAGATGTGCCTTTGAAGATTTTTAACTTTTCAGCCTTTTTACGCTCCTTAGCAGCCCGGAAAATGTAGTTTTTGGTCAATTTTTCTTATTTTTCGAATTTCTAGTTCCTGGCAAGCATGACACTCTCCTCCACATTGAGCTAGGAGATTGAAATTTGGTGTATACATCTAGTAGGGGTCTTAGAGGCATATTTTGGGGTTTCAATTTTTCAGATCTATTGCAATCCCTTTCATCCTCAAAAATTTAGTTTTTGTCGTTTTTTTCTCTTTCATTTTTCATGTTTGTGCCACGCATTACTCTCCTCCAAATTGAGCTAGGAGCTTGAAATGTTCTATGTGCACTTGGTGGTGGGCCTAGATGTTCTTTTTGGGGTTTCAGTTATTCTCAATATCCGTATATGCCTTCACACTACCGCTGCTGAAGACAAAACATCACAGAGCCCACCCTTTTTCTATTATGAATGGACAATTTGCATATTTCCTTTACTTCCGATGCTCTTCTTAGCCTGATTTGCTATGCCACTTTGTCAATGAAAACCAGCCTATTACAGTCTACCGACCAAGGGCGCATAAGGGGGGGGGATATAAGCAAAATCTGTTTTGGGGTCCTACAAGACCACTATAAGACGATTTTTAGCCATGCCAGCCAGATATTTATTATTATTATTATTATTTCATTCTTTTTCCCGAGTATTAAAATCATGTACTCCGCTCGATACCGACCAAAATCACTCCAACTTGATCAATCGGCACAGTGTGAGTTTAAAAGGGGTTGAAATTTGGTATGCACATTCAATACAGGCCTTAAATGTGCGCCTATTGAAGGTTTCGACTTTTCAGCCCCATTGCATTCTCGAGCAACCTGAAAACAGTAGTTTTATAAGTGGTGTTTCTTACTTGTCCGGTTGTCTCCGTACGTATTTTCCATTTAAATTTAGGTAGGAGGTAAAAATTTTATATGTGGATTTAGTAGGGGGGGGGGTCTTAAAACAGTAGCCTTTTGATTCTTTCAAGTGCAGAAAATCGCTATTATTTTTTTCATCTTTTTAATTCCAAGTGTAGCCGTACAAATATTGTAGGAGTACGAACAAATGTATCACATAAATTGTGTGTTGTCACATCGAAGTGAAATTCGGCTTTTTTATAAAATACCTATAAAATTTTGCATAAATTATCTTGTTTTTCGATGCATAGCTCACATGGCTGTTAAAATGATTCATTGTAATGGATGTGTATTTTAATTGTTTTGCGTCGAACATTGTTATCTGATTCCTAAAATTTTTCAATTTTTGAATTTTTTTCTTGACAAAAAAATTTTCTTTTTTGCTGATAAATTACGAATATCTGCAACAAATGGTTAATTTTTCGTAAAACACACATTATTTTTCTAAATAAATGAAATCAACGTGTGCCATTTGGATAAAACATCTGTTTTGCCTGAATTCTATTTACCACTATCGTTAGTTAGGTGTCCACATATTAACAATGAGGTACTTAGAATGTGTATCTCACTTGGGTAATGCTTTCTAGCGATTCTTCTGTGCAGAAACGACGGTGATGATTATGAAGACTATCGAGATCAGCGAGGCTGATGAAATAATGGAAACAAGTTTGAAACTAATTCAAGTGGCGTTGGAAAAAAATGAAAATAAAGTAAGTAAAAGACAGAATTGAGGCAGGTTTTCAAAAATTAGAATTTCAAGTGTCTTGACGAATTTTTTTTTCAATTATTAAACTCATATTTGTTAGGCATATACATAAAAGTATAAAATTTATACTTTTTTTTAATTTTTATTTATTGCAGTAAGATGTACGAAGTTGTTTCTTTCAAAGAATTCATGTCGAATCGGTTGATCTCATCTTATGAGGAATTTTCCAGGATACGTTCGACTAATAGTTTTCCAGCTTCAAAAGTTATAAAATAAATATCGAAAACTTTTTATCGCTTTTGCACGGAAAATTAATTTTTTTTTCATTCGCGATTTCTTCGTAGGTGATAAATTGATAATGTGGTTAAATTATCTGCAAATCTGGCTGATACTTATAAACTATTACATGTATGTTGATCATAATAATGATACGATAAACGTACGATTTAATAAAATATACTTTTTAATTCACAGATCTGTTTCGTATTGTTTGCGGATTATTTGCACAAGTATTTTCAAATCGAACCCAAATCAGAGGAATGAAACTTGATTAATAATTTTTGGGAGTAAAATCGAAGGTGTTTCGCAGTACCTTTCAGGCAATGATAATAGTATCGTATTGTGTATTGCTAAAAATTAAAATAATTACGTATATATCGACGATAACGGTTTTCACGATTCCTTCAAACAGCAAAATAGGCATCATATTTCACATTTGTGTTGTATTTTATAATAGTCTTTGTCGTTTTACGGCCCAACATTTATACCCTACGAAGAGTTAAATTGTTGAAAAGATTCTTTTGACGAAGAAAAAATTTCGATTCGAGTCTGAAAAAAAATTAATCGGTGCGTTTTATTTTGTGCTTCACATTGTCAATAGCTAATAAGTTTTTTTTTTTTTTTTTTTTTTTTTTTTTTTTTTTTTTTTTTTTTTTTTTATTATTTATTTTTATACTGGGCGTGTGTAATTTCCAAGACTATTTCTTTTAACGCCTTCAATGAACACCTATTATTTGTGTACTTGGGTAAAGTTGATTGGTTAGAAATGGCTGAACGATTTTTTAGAGTATCTTTCTTCATCCTATTTTTTTGAAAATTTAATTTCACATTTGCTGAATGTAACGTAATTATTGTGAACAATTTCAACGTAAATGTGTGTTTTGATTATCTAGGCGTAGTGTTGATTATCGAAAATTTTCGTAAACATTCGAACGTATTAAATTAACCAAATTAATATTCCTAAATATTTACAAGTAAAAACCGAGGTGGAATCAACATTGTGTAAAATTATTTACGGGTTAGTTTAGTATTGGCGAAGAAAATTCATACCAATATTTTCTTATGGAAACATATAACTACATATGTATTTATATTTTTATATATGAAAATTAGAGGTAAAGTTTGCGATATTTGCAGGAAACTAAATTGATATGGAGCTATCAATCAAACTGCGACGTTTGCTTCATTTCTTTTCTTTGGTATCTAGAAAAATGGAAAATAGACATGTGACTGAATATTATGCATAAATCGAAAAGGGAAGTATACTTTTCTAGTAATGTAAAAACATTTTCATTTTTTTTTTTTTTTTTCAAGGTAAATGTTCAATAAGTTGGAAATCACTCGCCGGACCGACGTAATAACTTATTGTAATTTGTAATATGAAGTAATTTATTTTTATAATAACATATAAAACATTATTCCACGCAATATGATTTCATCGATGTTTAGCGGTTTTTCAATCAACGATAAAAACGTCAATGAAATAATTTTCAAAACCCTCTTCGTATAACAAAGCCATTCTGTTTATTATCTTTTTTGTAAAAATGTTATTTGAACAGTTTTGTGTACTGGTAGCATATGATAGCAGTTTTTTCATACGTATGATTTTATGTTTCATGGCGTTGAAATTTTTTAAATTATTGCCTACTAGCACACTTGGACAAATCTAATTCGAATTAATATAAATACAGCTTGGCACGTCGATTCATTCAGTAGACACACTTCTGATTTCCCTTATACGAGCTCCCTTGCAATATTCACCGTCGAAATGATTCGATCCTCCGCGGTTGCCGTGTTCTTCGTATCGGCATTTTTGCTCGATTACATTTACTGTGACAGCGGTAGTTCTCCTAGTCCTTCCAGCACTCCTAGTCCTTCCAACACTCCTAGCCCAGGAGGCAATCCTAGCGGCGGAGGTCATGGCGGAGGTCATGGTGGAGGTAGTGGTGGAGGTGGTAGCGGAGGTAGTGGTAGTGGCGGTGGAGGAGGTAGCGGTGGCAAAGTAAGTAGCTCACATAATATATGAATACTTAATCGACTAATATTCTAAAATTTATTTACTCTTAATGTAAATTAAATAATAAAATTGATTACGGTAAATGGGTAGGCGAGTACTTGGTACTTCAGATACCTAATACTTGAAAGCTCGTGATCACAATAATACAATGCGTTGCAGTAATTAATTATATTTATTTTGCAGCCGGAAGTGGTGATTTCGTTCGATAGTTTGAACGATCCTTCCGTAATATTCTTCCAAAACCAACTCAAACCAATTTACGAAGAGTTTTCAAAGTGCGTTAAATGGCATTTTATTCCGTGTTCAACTTCAAAAGTACGTGCCTAAATTTTCTGCTAGTATCGTGTTTTTATATGTACCCGTTTGTATCGTTGTTACCTTCGTTTTACCCTACCGATATTCGTTCATCAGATCGTCAACGATGTGTTGCAATGCTGTAATGGCGTTGCGGAATGTCAAATAGACGTGCTTCATGCGTGTGCAGCTCATTATTACGAAAACGACGAATACAAATTGGGTAAATTTTTCATATGCATGATGACTGCCAATTGTCAATATGTTAAAGGAGAGGGCGTAAGTGTCTAATCATCGTATCGACAGCAACTACACATTTATTAGCTGTCTACCTACTAATGTATCCGTTCGTTTGGATTCTTCCTTTTATTTTGTAGTGTGCTAAGGAAGCGGGATTAGATTGGAAATTGTTGAATGCTTGCCAACCTTCGAAAGATGCTGGTACTTGGTGTGATAACAGATACAAACAACTAAATGCTTTACACGAGCCTAAAATACCTGGAGTAATTTATAATATGGTAAGCATCGTGTAACCTCAGTTACTAGCTATTTTCACGTATGTTCTACCAAATTCTATCGCTTCAGTACTGAATCTACGTAGTTTAAAATGTCTATTTTGTATAGCACGCTTATACTTTTAATTTTTCAGCATTACGATGCGGCAGCAGAACAAGAATCGCTATCTTGTTTGAAAACTGGCATATGCAATCAAATCAAGAAAGCAGGTGGACAATGTGCTGCTTGCGGAAATTCTGGTGGGGGTGGTGGTGGTGGTAATAACCCTTCCGGTGGTAATAACCCTTCCGGCGGTAATCCTTCCGGCGGTAATCCTTCCGGTGGTAATCCTTCCGGTGGTACTCCTTCCGGTGGTAATCATCCTTCCGGTGGTAATCATCCTTCAGGCGGTAATCATCCTTCTGGTGGAAATCACCCGCCTCCCCCTCCTGAAGGTGGTTGTTAGTTTCATTAACTGCAGTAAAAAGGTCTCCGGGGATTAAAGAGTAGGTAGGTAGGGAGTATTCTAGCTCTTACACATTTTTTTAAATATCATTTTTACTGTATTCTTAATCGTTGTACTGTGATGTAATAATGACAAAGTAAATGTTCAAATACGGAGATTACCATAAATATTTTTTTTATATCAAATCTTTCCTCAACTCACGTTAAATGTTTGTAAATAAACAAACTCAAGTGTGGTAATTTGATAAAAAGCAACCATATCGAGTTTATTCATGTCGGTATCTATTGCTTATTTTTCCACAGTTATGCCGGAGATTGGTAAAGCTTCAAAATTTTCTAGTAAGATTTAATTTGATCGATGTAATTTTACTGTGACGATCCATACAATGCAACAAAGTGAAAATTAGTACCGCACGTATAATGAGTGAAAAGAAGGATCTCATTTTGAGTTATGATCGATGAAAGTAACCTTAAATCTGATGTTCGTAGAATTCGAGTCTATATTTTTTTAATGTCATCTTCTTTCTCCATTCTGATTGATTTGCCTTTTGACAAAATCTGTTAAAGAGTTTTTTAGACCTACTTCAGTTTAACTTTGATTTGATTGAAGTATTTTCTAATCCATAATGAATAATGCGATTATTATGTGAAAAACAAGTGCATATAAAAACTGTACAGGAATTTTATGAATTTTAAAAGATCACTAATTTTCCTAGAAAGCTCTTTTCAAGAACTAAACTGAAAAGTTTACAACTACTCGTGTTTCAAAAATTCACATTCTGATGATCGAAAATGCCATTTTTATGGCATCTCCTGAGCATTTCACTACAAAGCCGGACGTTTTCAAATAAATGATTATTGATTCATTCATTTATTCAAAGGTGATTTAAGGTGGGACTTCGAGTTGCAAGATTAGCATACCCAATTTCTAAGGCAGTATTTTCAGACAAATGGATTTTTTCAATTTTTCTCGTTTGAGAATTGACAATTGAAAAGAATTGAGCAAAATACAAAAAATAATGGTTATTTGAAATAATGGTACAGTTGATTCCATTTGAATAGATGCTCATTCGGAATTTTTCTCATTTCTAAGAAATGTCAACCATATTAGTTCCTTTTAAAAGTTTCTGCAGGATTTCTCGAAAACAACTGAACAACTGAACTGAAATCGATGAATTTTGGATATGGTGTAAAAAACAGTACCCCCGACGGAGGTACATATTCTTATTTTTAATTTTTTTTCACCTAGGAAGAATATTATCATCCTGCTAAACAACAGTACTTTTTCCGAGTTTCTTGAAGCTTAAATAATTTTGATCTATAGTAATAAATTCAAAAAAGAGCTCTATACACGTGTCAGAGATACTGTTTTCTAGTTTCCGCAATGTATCCAAATCCAAAATTCATCGAATTCCGTTTTGTCATTGTCGAGAAATCCTGTAGAAACTTCCAACGAAACCGACATGGCTGAAATTTCTTAAAAATGGCAAAAATTCCGATTTAGCGTCTTTTCAAATGGATTCAAACGTCCCATAACTTCAAATCTTCAAATCAACATTATTCCTTGAAATACGCTTAATTATTTTTCATATGCGACCTTAAACGAGAAAATAACGCAAAATTCATTTCTTTTAGTAACTCTTAGCTACCTTTGATAAAAAAATATGCAATGAAAAAAAAACGCAAAACGCGAAGTCTAGCCTTAAAACTTTAGAATTTTTTAAAACAAACAACAATTATTTACAATTTCAAAATCCAATGAATAAGAAGAACGAATGACTACTGAAGATGTGAATTCTTGAAGCTTGAATTTTTCTAGGTTTATTTTTTCAGATATCGCCAACAAGAACAAACAACAAAGTATTTAGAATTCCAACATCAAATCAATGAGAATTACGAATTTACGAATGACTACTGAAGACTTGAATTCTTAAAGTTTTAACTTCTCTAGTTTTTCTTTTTTCAAATTTCGTTTTTTTTTTTTTGCAAAAATGTAAACTATATGTAGTAATAATAATTAATTAATTAACAAATAATGAATAAATAAAAATAAAAAATGATAAAATAAAATAATCAAGGTACTTTCGTTCAAGTTTTAAACGATAGAAGCGTTATAATCTCATGATGATGCTCTTATCCACGTTCTTCTCAAATACATCTATATCATTGGGTTTTTTTTTATTATTTTGTGTGATCTTACATCAATTTTCTTTTCAACTTTCTTCAGTGTTTATATGAATTAATGTAAAAAATCAGTATTTCATTGCTTCAAATAAAGTGATTTTATATACATAGAAGTGAGCTATCTCCAACCCATTGAATTCTTGCTTGAAGAACTCCAGCTTGGTGTATTGCATTTGCATTAATATTCCAACATGCTAAGCCGGACAAACTAGTTTTTTAAAAAAATATTTTGGTGTTTTTCTAAATATTCGTTTGTTTTTCGCCTTATTTTCTGATAAGTATTTAAAATGGGTGTACCAGCATTCTTCCGATGGCTCTCGAGGAAATACCCATCCGTCGTCGTGAACTGTGTAGAAGTTTCGGTAATAATTTTATCTAATCTAATACACTGCATTAGTATTCTTATATTGATTACGTCTCGAGTACTGTTTAATTTGAATTTGCAGCCGAAGGACGTAAATGGTAAACTGGAGCAAGTTGATCCTACTACACCGAATCCAAATGGTATAGAATTTGATAATTTGTATCTGGATATGAACGGTATAATTCATCCGTGTACTCATCCTGAAGACAAGTAATGCATCATCGATTTGTAGTACTCGTTGTTTCACGATTTCTTTTGTAATTTTTATTTTGTGGGTAGGCCGGCTCCTGCTGATGAAGATGAAATGATGGTCGCTATATTCGATGCTATTGATCGTATGTTGAATATTGTACGACCTCGTAAAATTTTATACATGGCTATCGATGGAGTTGTTAGTATTTGCGTTTTGAATATTTACTATGGTTCGATATTATACTGAATTTCACTAAGCGAATTCAATAATTCAAGGCGCCAAGAGCGAAAATGAACCAGCAAAGATCTAGACGATTTCGAGCTACGAAAGAAACTTCCGAAAAGATCATAGAAGTGAATAAAATTCGGGAGAAATTACTAGCCGAAGGAGCAATATTGCCACCTGCTAAAGAAGCCGGCTCGCATTTTGATAGTAATTGTATTACACCGGTTAGTAAAATACTTCTTTTTTTGTTGTCTTATTAATAACACTATGTTTACTCGACTATTCGAATTTTCTGTTACTTAGGGTACTCCGTTTATGGACAGATTATCGAAATGTTTACATTATTATGCTCATAATAAGCTGAACAACGATCCTGCGTGGAAGGATTTGAAAATAATCCTATCCGACGCCAACGTTCCTGGAGAAGGAGAACACAAGATAATGGATTTTATTCGTAAACAAAGAGGTACTTTTTTTTTTTTTAATTTGAATTTAACGATGAGATTATCGAAAAGGAAAGGAAAAAATGATGTGAACTTTGGCATGATTTTAGCGCAACCAGACCATGATCCGAATACCGTTCATTGTCTATGCGGAGCTGATGCGGATTTAATTATGTTGGGATTGGCAACTCACGAGCCACATTTTTACATTATCAGAGAAGAATTTAAAACGAATATGGATAGACCTTGCGATATTTGTGGTCGTAGCGGTGCGTTAATTTTGAATGATTAGTGATGGTAACCGAACTCTTCTCGAAATTCTTTTCTGATGAATTTCATTGTCCTGCTGCAGGGCACGAGATGAAAGATTGTACCGGATTAGAACGGAACGAAGAAATTATCAAAATATATTCGTCCGAAGTTCAGTTCATATTCGTTCGATTAGCCGTGTTACGAGAGTACCTAAGACGCGAATTAGAAATGCCGGGACTTCCGTTTGCGTATGATTTTGAAAGAACTATCGATGACTGGGTATTTATGTGTTTTTTCGTCGGTAATGATTTCTTGCCACATTTACCATCGTTGGAAATACGTGAAGGAGCTATCGATAGACTTGTGGGGCTGTATAAAAAAGCAGTCTATAAAACCGGTGTATGTATCAAGTATAATCTAGTCACTAGAATTATTCCGGATGATTTTCTCACGATTGAAGTGATTCCACAGGGTTATCTTACCGAAAACGGTCAAGTATCGTTGAATCGAGTCCAACTTATCATGTCCGAACTGGGTGTAATGGAAGATGAAATATTTAAAAAACGTCAGCAAACTGAAGAAATGTTTCGTGCTCGAGATAAAGCTAAAAGGAGACGAATGCGTGGTATGAACAATAGAGCTCGACCAACTCATATTTTATCTGGTCAATATACACCATCGGTAAGTTCTTCGTGCTTTTTATCTTACTTGTATCGTTATTCCTGCCGTTATGCTTTACCGATGGGTTTATAACATCACATTCACAGGCTATCGGAGGTAATGTAGCAGCCATTGTCAATCCTAGACAAGAAGCGTTTCAATTACGAGTTCAGAGTTACCATACTTCCTCTCAACCCAACGTTAACGCAGTTGGCGCTCAAAATACAGTGAGTGGGTATTGCGAATCAAAATCAACGAGTTCTATGAATCTTTACTTTTAGTTGCATGGTATTATTTCGTTCGCAGTTTGCTAACAGAGGCGAAAAAAGACCAGCGCCGGATGACGATAGCGATGAAGAACAGCCCGTTAATGATGAAGTTCGTTTGTGGGAAAGCGGTTTTAAAGATCGATATTACGAATCAAAATTCGATGTTTCTAAAGAGAATGTTGGTTTTCGTCAAAAAGTTGCTTTAGAATATATTCGTGGATTATGTTGGGTCTTGCATTACTATTATCAAGTACAGAAGTTTAATCATTGTAATAACAATCGTAAATATCGTTTCGATATAATCTAATACCATAATAATCTGTACAATTGGCAGGGTTGTCCGTGCTGGAAATGGTATTTTCCTTATCATTACGCGCCTTTCGCTTCAGATTTCGTTGACATCGCATCATTTCCGGTTGTTTTTGAAAAGGGCACCCAACCGGTAAGATAATTCCAATAAATTTATAATACGCCAAATTTTTAAAACCATTTTCATGTATGTTGTTGATTTTAGTTTAATCCACTGGAACAACTGATGAGTGTGTTTCCGGCGGCTAGCAAACAACATGTACCCGAACCGTGGTCTACGCTAATGTTTGATCCGGTAAGTTCCGAGCTACGTTTCAAATGTAAATATATTAGTAACGTGCTATCATTTTTGCTCGTAGTTTTCACCTATAATTGATTTCTACCCCGAAGATTTCAAGATAGACTTGAATGGTAAAAAATTCGCTTGGCAAGGAGTTGCCTTACTACCATTTGTGGATGAGGAACGTCTTCACAAAGCGTTGGCTCCTTTGTATCCTAAATTAAGCGACGATGAAAGTATGTGCTTAAAATACACGCGCTCTTCTCGTATCATTTATTACCAGCAATTCACTTATATTATTATTACAGAAAGGAGAAATACCCGAGGAGATAGTATACTATACGTGAGCCAGCAACATATCTCATTTTCATTTATACGTGGCTTGTACGAAAATAAATCGAACTTCGAAATCGAAGTATCTATCAAGTCTAATGGAATGTTGGGCAGAGTCTTATTAGCGAAGAATTGCGTCAATTGCGGAGGGTATGTAAACGCTTAATCGCGGTACTAGAAGATTATCGATAGCGCATACAATGATTTATCACTTTCATATATTCTACAGATCTTTGCCATCTCCTGTACGAGGTTTACAAGTGATCAGAGATAATCAAGTGTTGTGGTATGTATCAGAGTGTTTTTCCCATCGCACAATTCGCGAGACATTGAGATGGAAACCATGATCGAAATATAATTCTCGACTTGTGTGCTTTAGTGTTCGTTTTAGAGATCCTGCTTACGCCGATGATCATATTTTCTCAACGAAACGTATAGAAGGCGCCACGTAAGTTCCCAGAGAATCCGTGCTTCAATATCGTTTGTATGTATGTAATTTACCTGTATTGTAATCGCTGATGACATGTTGCAGAGATCCGCAAAATATTCTAAAACCGCAGAATTTACCGGATGAAGTATCGCTCAACTGGAAACCACGTATTGGTATGGTTATGTCGAATCAACAAGCATCTCTCGGGGTAGCTGGTCATCGTATGCTTGGGTACTGAATTATGTTTTGCTAGTTTTGCTGATATTTTCTGTACTAAAATTATTGTATTAATTAATTAATTTTTTTTCGTTTATAGTCACTATACTCATCATGGAAATCCGAGGAATGCACAACCTGGAGCATATAGCGCTGTTCCGCCTCCATCAGTGGGTCAGTAGCTCGGTTATCGTATCGATCCGTAATTTATTTGCGCTAATTTTATTTATATTTTTTCACAGCTGACCGAGGCAACAGATTCAATTCACGAAACGCCTACCATCCGTACAGTCGTAATGACAGATCAGATTACAATCGTTACAACAATCGCAACACCGATTACAATCGAGGAGCTCCCAGAAATAACGACGGGCCGTCGGGAAGGCCACCTAGTTTATACTCGCAGCACAGACAAGAGCAGCGTAACTATTCTACTAATCGGAACGACCATTCTTCTCATCCGGATCAGCATGGTGGACCTCGAAACGAATCCAGGTATGCCAAATCCTACACAGTACAAAACGATCGATCGTCGCAACGACCCCAACAGAATTATAGCACACATTCCGTAAGATCCAATAATCCTGGATATCAAACGTATCAACCTCGTAACCAAACGGTATGATTTTGACAACATTTTACTCGAGTGCTACTAAAAATTGGTAAGTATTTGTTCTAATCTATGCCGTATTTTTAGGGCGGACCAAGGCCACCAGGGTATCAACCGCCGGATCAGTCGAATTATGGTAATCGGCGCCAACATTACTGAAACAATTGCTCTTCGGTTTATGAAAATTTTGTTAATACATGTATCAATAATATCACGTAATTGTGCAGATGTGTATTATTATTTTCGTTGAAACAGAAACGTTTTTTTTTTTCGAAGCGTATTTGTTGATTTGTCGAATGTGTGAATCATTCTAGCGGGGCTAGTAATAAAAAGTTGATACACTTTTTGGTACTTATTGTAGAATTATTATTGATATATCAGAACAATTTGTTAGAATTTAGGTTTTAAGTTGAAAATCATCAAAGTGTAAGTCGTTCTCACAACTGTATTGTGAATACACATTCAAATTTTCCGAGTAGTAAAGACTGAAGAAGGATGGAAGGTAGTACGATAACGTTGCAGTATCCAAATCTTTTTTGTTCATTTTGAATTTACGACTTGTTTTTCGAAAGTCACGATACGACGAGGTAAAAGAAGAACGCCCTTGTACCCAAGATAAACCAGACATGCTAACAAGTTATGCTAGTGATGGATATCAAGTTGACCACCAA
>FIZR01018532.1:1131-24413 GCA_900060175.1 Ferrisia virgata
CAACGTATTCGTGATCGCTTTAAAAATTCATACATGGGGGAAAAAAAAAAAAAAAAAAAAAAAAAAGTGGCACGATAAACGAAAAGTACATCCGCGGCAATAACCAGTATCGCCAATAGCCTTTATTCTCACGCTTCATTTCGCGAAACTTTTCGCCGAGCTGTGTGCTTTGGTAATCGCATAATCAGATAATCAGACAATGTAGGTACCTACCTACTTAGCTACCTACGTACATAAAAAATAACGTCTTATCACGAGACAGCAAAAATCGGTTCGATTGCATCGGACGACCAGCGACCATGTAATTGATCTGCTGCTCTAACATCGGCTCCATAGCGATCGTTTGTAATTAAAAATCACGTTTTCGACCGGTTACTGGTATTTTTTTTTTTAATTTTCAAATCAACGCGTCAATTTCCTGCAATTTTTTTTATTTTTTTGTTTCGAAGTATTATCGAGTTTTCTTTTCGTCTGTCGTCGTTATCACAGCGAGTGGTGGAGAACGTGGAGGTGTTTTTACGTAGCGTGTTTTTAATTGGTTCGTACGACGTTTTAGAGTGTATAAAAGTAAACGACCACCGAATCGCGTATGAATTATAGGTACGTTGGGGAAAGTGAGCTTTTTTTTTTCCTTGCTTTATTAAAGTTATTCAATGTCACATTTAACCAATCGCGGAGGCGAGGTTTGACGGTAAAATATAACACCGTGCGAATTAAAATTTCAACGTGACCTTTCCTAACAATAAGATCAGACAACATTCTGAACCGATCGGTCGAGTAAGAAAAAAAAAACCCTCGCGAAAAATTTATTACAGTTACGTAGCGAGTCACCGGGTGTAGGAAAAATTCCTCGACACCCTGCGAACATCGAACAGTCATCAATGTCAATCAATTCATCAGCAATGTATAGTATCGTATTGTTTGGTGGATGTAGAAAAATTTTAGCATGATGAAATTCGCTTTTTAAATTGCTCTATACAATTTTTTTCTTTTTTTTCGCTCCGGTAATCATTCAAAGAGTAGAGTAGGTAGTTGACTGCGGCTCGTGGAAGTTACACCTTTTCGCTCGAAGCTAAAATTTTATTTTTACCGTAATTAAAATGTATCGAAGAACTGGTCATTTGCATCCTCAAAAAAACTAGAACCCGCTAATCAAACTGTCCGACCGATCAACGTAGACCGGATAGAAAAAAATTCTAACGTTTAAACGCGATGGAAATTTACCGAAGCCAATATTTTGCATCGATTCAAAAATTCATTCGCACATTAGCATAAAAATTAAAACCTGAAATGTTGCACAATTTTCAATCGTAATGCCCGTATGAAAATTCATCGTGACCGACGTTTTCATTTAGACCATTAAAAATTTCAATTACAGATATTTAGGCTTGAATTGAGAGTTGAAGCGAGAAAAAATTTCAAAATTTTCGATTTAAATTTATATCGCTACGATTAAATCGTTATGGGAATTAGCCTCGGGCTGTTTCACACTAATGTACAAATACTGCGTAAACTAATACAAAATGGGAAAAATTTTCAATGTTACAAAATTTTAAATCATACCCCCAAATACCCGTAGAAAATTCATCAAACTTGATCAACAGCGTTATTCAGACCATGACAAATTTTAATTGAAAATTTTTTTAATTATGAAATTTTATTTGCAAATCAGGCCATTAGCGAGGAATTTTTTCAGCAGGGGCAAATAAACGTTTAAGGAGGTGGCAAATTGGAGAAAAATAAATTACCCTTTGCACCATCCTATTTCTGTACAATTTTCTGTAATTTTATCATTGAACATTTTTCAAAAAATCGATTCACAATAATTCTAATTTTCTGCTCTATCTGGAGCTAAAATTTTCCTCAATTATTCCTCTGTAATAAATGGTGAGAATGGTGGGTGGCATATGAAAATGGAATATTTTCAAAAATGTATGATAGTTCGGGCGAGGATAAAATCTTCATCGTAAAAAACAATACTTCACGAAGCATAAATTCAAATTCCAGAAGCACGTTAAAAAGAGGTTGTGGGCAAATTTTGCGAAAAAGAGGGAGAGTAAATGGATGAGTCAGGCATGGCAATGCCTTCCTTCCATTAGCTATGCATTTGTTTTGCATACCAAACATGGCTTTTAAAAATTTTCTATTAATAGATTATCTCACATCCCAAGTGTAATTCACCTATTTTTAGATCCCCGATCTAGTGACCGTGACAAGTCTTTATAGCAATTGGCTGGTCAGCATAGCTGAAATGCCGCGGCCGAAATTTTTATTTCGCAAAAATCCGCTTGAATTTGATGTTGGATATTTGAGCCTAACATTACAGCACCTTTAAATCAGTAAACAATGCAAATCAAGCTGAAAAGGTCGTAACCCCCAAAAAGAAACACATAGGACCCTCACTAAATTTATACATCAATGTTTAAGCTATCAACTTAATTGGTGGTGGAGGGGGAAGATATCCGAGAAATAAGCTTAAAAAACTACAT
This sequence comes from Ferrisia virgata, assembly GCA_900060175.1. Taxonomy (NCBI): domain Eukaryota; kingdom Metazoa; phylum Arthropoda; class Insecta; order Hemiptera; family Pseudococcidae; genus Ferrisia; species Ferrisia virgata. Next base: position 3,621 of record FIZR01018532.1, read on the forward strand.
CCAAATTTTTTGCGGTGGGAGAGGAGAGAAAGGGGGGAGGGGCTAAACTATTGAAACTTTCTAAACATACATCTAAAGCATCTAAAAGCGTATCGTGTCAAGTCTTTATATCAAATTTCAACTCATTGTTTGATTGGAAAGAGGGAAGAGGGGGGGGATTAATATACAGGAAACTCATTTTTTCCGAGGTCAAAAGAAGAAAAATTACAATATCTCAACATACTTGGATTTTTAATAGTCCAAGAGCCTAGACATGAAAAATATACCGAGAGGGTTGAAATTTGGGTCTGGCTCCAAAAGTTAAGAGCATGTACACCAATTCCCAAAATTCTCATTTTTTCGATTTTTTGCCCAAAAAATCCACTAAATTAGGTCAAAAGGTACTTTTGAGCAGTTTGGAAAATTACTGTCAACTAAATTCTATTGCTGAATCGAAATTTTGGGAAATTTCACAAACAGGCGGATAGGGAGGAGTAAGGGGGATAAAATACATGTGACGATTTTGATGATATAAGTTTTCCAAAATAGTGTCAAATTCGAATTCTGTAATATTGAAAGCCTATATTTCGACACATCACATGGCAAAATCGTCACTTGTATTTTATTCCACTCCTTGCCCTTCACGCCGGTTTGTGAAATCTTCCAAAATTTCGATTCAGGCAGTAGAATTTAGCCAACAGTAATTTTCCAAACTACTTGAAAGTAGTTTTTGACCCGATTGAACTTTTTTTTTCACGCAAATTAGCCCTTGTCAGCATTTTGGGCACAGCAGACCACCTTATTCGGGTATACATACTCAAAACTTTAAAATTGAGAAAAAGTTTAGAACATTTTTTCAAAATTCATTACCAGTGGGAATGATTAAAAATCCCAGAAAAGAAGAATAATGATGAAAACTTGCCACAAATGTTCATATTGAGTATAAATTTGCGTGATAATTTCACTTTTAGAAAAAAATTTCAAAAAAAATGCTGCCGCCAATCTAAGCCTAATTGGCTTATTTTGAGTGTTTTGGACTTCGGTCTGTATTGAGCAGAGCAAAAAATGAAAATAAAAAATCTCCGATATGCTCAAAAATGATCTTAACACCTTTCTTGAATTCCAAAACGAATTTTGTTGATAATCCCCTCCTTTTCCAAAATCGCGCTAAAAACTACTACGTGGTTCATTTCATATCAAAACTACCCAAGAAGTAACTTGGATCTTCCGATTTTGCTCAAAATTCTTTTACGAGTTCCATTAAGAGTTGCCTTATGATTATCGAGAAATCGTGATTTTTCGTCAAACAGCGATTCGTATTTTAAAACAGGTCAGATTTTGGATAAATCTGTTTACGCGGTCTTATCGATATTTCAACGCAGATTCAAAATTAATGTTCAAAATTTTGAAAGCTCAAATTTGAACTTTTCATATGTAAGCTCAACTTTTTATATTGAGTATAATGGTTGAAAGCTATGATTTAAAAATTTTAAAAAATTACCATATGACCTTTTTATGTTCGTTCCAACCAATTAATTTTCAAAACAAGATCTTCAATACCCCGAGGGGACAGAACGGTCCACAATTTTAGTCATAATTCTAAAAGATGGAAAAAATGAAGTGGCACATCAATTTTTACTAATTCGAGGACGATGAGTTCGAATATTGGCTTACTTTTATGATCCCCCCCCCCCTCCACTCAACATGAGACCAAAAATCAAAGAAATAAAAAAAAGGAACTAACATATCGATTCTTATTAATTTGAAGTCGCTGAGCATTAATATTTGTTTACTTTTTTGATCCAATCCCGACAATCCCCTCCCCCCATCACATGGTTAACATATAAAAAAATTGAAAACGTGATATGGTATGTCAATTCTTACTAACTCAAGGACGCTGAGTTCGACTATCGGCTTCTTTTCTCAATCCGACTCTTTTATGGCCACACTTTTCAAATTTTTGATAATTTGAAGGTCAATTTAGAGCACGAAGAGAATCGGATGAAGAAAGTAAGTTGATAATCGATCTCAGCGGTACCGAATTAGTATGAATCGATTTGCTACATGTCATTTTCATCATTTTCATCACTTTCCAGTATTTTTTAATTTTTCAGATGGTTACAGGGGAACTTGATAGACAGATTCAAAAAATAAGTAAAAGAACAATCGGTAGGTCAATTCGTTTTTTCAATTTTTTTTTTTTTTTTGAATTTGGACCATATTGAGGGGACTGGTGAGGGCGTTTGGAGGGGTCGGATGAAAACATTAATTCGATAATCAAACTCAGCGTGCTCGAATTAAAAGGAATCAATATGTCACTTCACTTTTACTTTTTTTTTTGAAATTTTAACCTAAATTGAGCAACCCTGTGCCACCCACATGTGTTGAGATCCCATTTTAAAAATTAATTAGTTAAAACTAGCATGAAAAAGTTATATTCGTGGTAATTTCTTGCGATTTGTAAATAGTATCTGTCAACAATTTTTATACTCACCATGAAAAGTTGAGCTTTCAAAATTTTGAACACCAATTTTGAATCTTCGTTGAATTATCGATAAAACCGCGCCAACCGATTTATCCAAAATCTGACTAATTTTAAAATACGAATCTTAGAAGTTGAGCTGTTTGACGAAAAAACCGCGACTGCTCGAAAATGACAAAGATCATCCAGCTTTGGACGAACTTTGCAGAGCTGCCCGGGTAAATTTCAACTGAGTGACCACAAATTTAACCTTAGTACATGGTTTAAGAGAAAATAACGGTAAATTTGACGACCATTTTTAACTATTATAATCATTAAATCGGAGAAAATTTTGATTCAAATGGACGAAAAACACGTCTAAAAATCTCTCGAGTGGCATCGGGCTCATCGAACTGTCTCAGCCCATCGGAATTTCCCCGATGTTCTGGTGAGTTCATCCAACTCTGGGGGAAGAGTTAGGGCTGAAATGACTGCGATTCCTTCACTTAACTACTGAACCGAACTAACAAAAAAGTTTTCAAACGAAATTGGAAACTCCCAAGATATCTTTTGGGTTGTTTTGGTATGGAATCAGCCACATACGTAGTTACATTTCCGAGTAGTTTAAGATTCTAAAAATTACGTGAGTACTTTATTAGAAATCGTGGAATATTAACCCGATTGAAATTTGATTAAAACATTACTCATCATCATCGCTGTAAACTTTCGAATCGAATTCTACGAAAAATAAAAAATTTCAAACTTCCAACGATGAGTAACCGACATAATATGCAGAGTACTTACGTTCACTCAGTCATAGCTAAATAAGGTACATATCAGAAAACAAACCAAACAGATCTAACATTCAAATTAAACATTTTTCAAAAGCTTATTAAATAATACTTTTTCACGCATGTAGGTAGATCAGTATTATAACTAAGTACCTACCGCAAATGCGTAGAAAAAATTCAGAGTATAAATTTCGTCGCTAAAATAAGAAAGTCGATCAAATCACAAAGCGTTCTTAGTTAATTACCTAACGTTAGTTCGTACTCATTTATAGTCAGTCAACAAAGTCTTTATGGCGATGTATCAATTCGCAGAAAACATAATATATACTTTATGTACTGTACGTACAAGTCATTCATAAGTTAGTATAAACGATCACAGAGAATTCCCTTCGGTAATCGAAATTACGAGTACGTTTATTTTTGCCAACATGGTCAATCTTACCCACGTCTATGCACAGGACTTGATATTGTAATTGTTATAAGATCATCATTGAAACGTCGAACGTGCGAAGAAAAAATGACGGAAATAATTTCTTCGAAGCAATTTCGTGGTATTGGTAATACGAATCGTAATATAATACTAGTTTCGGAGGGTGGTGGGGGGAGCGTGGTGAGAAAAAAACATAGAAAAAATGCATTCATATGGCGAAAAAATCACACGTATCGTACACTTACGTATACATATATTACACGCGGATAAAAATCTATATACAGCTACAGCAGAAACCAACTGCCATCGAACTGAGCACGTTACAAGGCTCACGTACACTATAATGCTTTTACTACCAACGTACGTATTTAAATAGATGAAATTTTTCGTCTAGGCTGATGACTGAAATTCCAGCAGCAATGAATACCTCAGGCATATGGCACCATCACCATAGCTAAACCTATATCCACGTAGCCTTATACGAATTCCACGCAGTCAGCGATTCGTAGAAACTACATAAAAATCTCAACCGCATATAACGCAGCGTAATTGTCCAACTCCAAATAGTGTTAGATCGCAATCAACTTAAAAACGTCAAATTATCATTCCAAGAAGGACGATATCGTACGATCAATGTTTGCGGTTTTTACCGCCTACCTATACAGGTAGAAAAAAAAAACAAACTGCAACGTACACTCGAATTTAAAATTACGCCTAATTAAGAAAAATTAACTGTTACAACGCACCGGCGCCGGTATCAGCATTCGGCAGTCGCACCGGTTTATATTTTTTCTTTTACACAACATTCTTGCAGTTTTGATAATAGTAATTTGTGTATATACTGTATATACATTCCTACGTAAAGAGTGATTGAAAAACAAACTTGTCAAGAGGTCTAACGTCATTACCTACCTTACTCTATGTTCATAAAATCGCCGTCCTTATTATTATTATAGGTAACCAGTTGGTATTATGCAGTTGACGTGTTGATACCGTATCACCACCTCGAATTCTCAACGAAGCCGCGCAACGCAACGCGACGTGACGTACGATATGATCAGGCGCATGCGCAGTATCGCTAATTACGTCAGTAAACGCTACGACTCGAACACGTATAGACGTACGTAACCACGTAACAGTCGCACGCGTAGGTAAAAGCTACGGCAATAATTTTTGTTTTTGAAAATCAGGTGATCTGAGTCATTGCCAAATTATAGTACATCTACATACCAAGTATTAAATAATACACCTCTACAGGCAAATTTCCAACAATTGTAATTAGTCTGAAATACTCGCAATGAGTAATAACATAACACGAAGCTCGAAAAGTCCAATGAAACACGCTCGTAATAGGTATTTAAGTAGACAGAAGTGTATTTTACGGATGATAAATTTCACCAGCACCGAAAAAAAAAAAAAAAAATTAAAATTAAATATTTCAAAATGAAGGTTATCTAATACACACAAACGTGAGTACCTAGACACATATGACGTATATAATTAACTATAGTATTTAACTTGATAATTGCCAGGGATCTAAGATGAAGAGAATTATCGTCGACTACATTATAATAAAAAGGACTCGGGCTAGAAATGTACGAATATTTTCTCTCTTGACGTAGAAGTTATGAATGAAATGCACCGAGAAGTTACCTACATATATGTACGTGTATCTGTATATATGTAATATGTATACACCAATGCCATAAATATATCAACATTTCAATTGCGAAGTAGTGCGCTACGAAAATAACGCCATTCATAACATACTAAAGGATTCAACGAAGAAGGTGAATTGAGCAATATGAATTTAGGAAACCGGAAAAGCTTAATAACTATTTTCTTTTCGCTGCCGCTTTATTCAATTGCAAACAATAAATTTACATTTTACTCGCCTTGACCGTCCACGTGAAAAAAAAAAATCCGATTTTCTATCATCTTATACATAAAATACCACATTTTATATGTACATCTGCGTTCTACAAACCTGTGTAAAATTTATAGAATTTTTTCCCCGCTTATAGTCGCGGGGTTTTCCCAAAATAACTGGTTGATCAATGGGTGAGTGATCTTCGGAGTAAAGAAACATGTTTTTAAAGAAAAAAAAAAAAAAAAAAAAGCTAATTAATATGCTTATGGCTTTAGTATTAAAAAAAAAAAAAAAAAAGAAAAAAAAAAAAAAAATGTTTTTTTTAAAAAAAAAAAAAAAAAAAAAGAGCTAATTAATATGCTTATGGCTTATAAGTTATCATATTATATACCTATACATTTGCAAATATAAACAGCTCGCAAGAATAATATCAAATAGATGTATAAATCACGATGAACGAATTAAGAAAAAAAAAAATATACATATACATACACAAATGAAACTAGTTATGGAACTTTCCACGCAGCTTTTAGACTCACATTATCGTAATACGAGTGCAGAATAGATTTACAAAGGTCGTAGTATTATTCGTCTAAACAAAAGTACCACATAGCTACATTTCAGATTTTATTAAATGATACGTCTATCGATAATTGAGATAAATACGTAGATCAAGCTTGGAAGAGTACATCTGAATTCTGAAACTTTCAAATTTATCGAACTGATAAAAAAAAATTATAATCAATTTTACATTCACATTTAATAGCAGTGCCAGAATACACTTTGACATCGTGCCAGTTAAGTTACTACTCGAAAGTAATTAACGTTCAACTCGAATACATACACGCAAAAGGTGAAGGACCTACACTACCTTATACACATGACCCTGAAATTACCAACAAAAAGATGTGTTTCAAGCCAAAATTGTTACGTTTTCGCTGTAGAAATTTTAAATCTCACGAGGCTTACAAACGTTGTTGTTGTGACAATTTCACGAGGTAAACAGTTTGTCTGATTTATTAAGACAATATTATGAAAATGAAAGAGAAAAAAAAATTTAACTAAAAAATTATACCCAGACGTGTATTGTGTAGATGTTGGTACACATCAAAACACATTTAAAAAAAAAAAAAAAAAAAAAAACTTATAACTGTGTATTGAGGAGTAGTACGTCGCCGACGACATGATACGATATAGAGACCAAATCAACGCTAGGCTACATTTGTGTTTAATTTATTACTCGCGAAGTCTTTTATAATTATACAGATCACCCGGCAACCTACATCAAGCTCAAAAGTTGACCAGAAAATCTCTCTACCAAACGAATAAATTAAAAAAGTCGCAAGGAAAGATGCGTCGCGTCGCTACATTTCAGAGGTAAAGTTTCTCGTTCGCTCTTGAACAGCGTATCCATGGTACCATTTAAATACAGGATGAGCCAATCTATACACGTTTGTACGATTAACAGAACAAGTACAACATTTATGAGCATAGTCCTTTAAATCTAAACCAATGCAAATTACTGAATTACACATTAAGTATAGTTTGCGTCCATTTGATGCTAAAATTTTAAATACTATGGTCGGATACGGGATATTTTTTTTCAGGTTAATTTTTCATCTGGAGAAAAAACTATGATTTTTTTTTACTCGCGCAAATTTTTTGGCAAAAGACCAATCAAAGGACAGAATTTGATTGATGATTGAAAACAATTTCTAGTACAGTACGAAGAGTATTTTTCTTCAACGAATCGATGATCTGAAACAAAATATCTGTTTTCCTTCTTTTTTTCGAGAGCGGCGTAATTTTTTTTAGTGAAAAAAAAATACACGCTAAATAATCTTGATTCGATTTCATCCCTTTGTTAAATCTCGAATTTTGTAAGTTCTTCTTCGTAATAATTTTCAACTTGGACCGTTTGGTTTGATTTGAAATATAACAAAAAAGAAGTATCTCAATTTTACAGCCTGATTTTCGTGAGATATAATAATCACGATGATTGGAAAAAAGCATCGTTTCGCGAGGGGGCTTAAAAATTGAGACGCCAACGAGGCACAATTAGGACCTCTACTGTATATGTACATACCAAATTTCAGCTTCCTAGTACAATTTGGAGGGGAGTTATGCGAGGAACAAACTCAAAAAGCTCAAAAAATAAGAAAAACCGACCAAAAAAGAACACTTTTTGGGTTGTGAGAGGGGGCAATGGAGCTGAAAAACCGGAACTTCCAAAAGGTACATTTAGACCTCCTACTTAATGTACACATCTAATTTTAACTTCCTAGCCCAGTTTGGTGGGGAGATAGGGGAGGACAGACCTTTTTCAAGGTCAAAAAAGGCAAAAACCCTCATATCTCCCCCTCTAAATGACCTAAGAGGCTGATTTTCGGATAACCTTTAGATTCTCTATCAATTGGCTTGGGAAGGAATAATTTTTGAGTTTTTGGTCCCTCAGCACCCCCTCCCCCGAAATGGAGCATAACTGGATTTTGATCCCAGGTCGTTCCCACTCATATATATCTAACCCACAGCCAAACTGAGCTTATTGACTGAATTACAGCGATTTTTGTCAGTATCGAGCAGAGTAAATTATTTTAGTCTTAAGGGGGGGGGGGGACTAATAAATAAATGTATACCTGACAGGGCCAGAAATGAACATCATGGTCTTCTAGGCCCTAAAACAAATTCTGTTAAATAATACCCCCCTCCACCGCCATACGTCGATAGACTATAATAGCCTGGTTTTCATTGACAATATGCCATAGAAAATCAGCCTAAAAAAAGAGCATCGCCTTGCGAAGATTTTTAAACCTGGGAGAGGTGTGGGATGTTTTTACTTGAACAACGGCAGGGATAAGGGTAGATATTGGAATGAATAGCTTAAACCCCCTAAAGGTACATCCAAGATCTATATTACATCTGTACACCAAATTTCAATCTCCTAAATCAAGTTGAAGGGGAGTTATGCAAGGAACAAACTCAAATAATCAGAAAACTGAATCAAAAAACTACATTTTTGGAGTGGGGAATAGATGAATCAAATTTCAACTTCCGAGCTCAATTTGGACGGGAGTAAACTTGGAAGGGAAAACAGGGAAGGAAAAGCTAGTTTCCAAGGTCAATAAGGTGGAAAACCTTCATACCTCTCCTCCTAATTGACCCAGGAGACTGATTTTTAGATATGTTATACAATTTGGGATTATCTATCAATTGGATCAAAAATGAACAATTTTTATAATTTTAGCAACTCAGCACTCCCTCCCTCAAATTTAGGCAAAACTAAATTTTGATCCGAGGTCATCCCTACTCCAAGATATCAAATCTGCCCCCAATCTAAGTATATTCCTCAACTTTGAACGATTTTAGTCGGTATCGAGCTGAGCAAATAATGTTTAGTTTAGGACAAAAAAAATGAAAAAAAAATAATAAAAATGAATATTTGACATAGTCAAAATTGGCTGTAATGATCTTCTAGGGCCTCAAATGGGATTTTGTTCATCCGACCCCCCCCCCCCCCCCCCTCTCCAAAATGTAAAATTGCCTAAATTTTTTTCCCCCCCCCCCCCCCCCCCCCCGGTTGGTCGATAGATCGTAATAGCCTTGTTTTTATTAACAATTTGGCATAGGAAATAAGGATAAGAAAAGCATTTCAATTAGTCATTTTTTATGCCAAATTTTATTTAAATATAGGAATTTTATGAATTATTTCTCTCTTAGAAGAAAGAAAAGAGAGGGGGAGACGACTACAGGTTGATATTGGAGCAAATAGTTGAGACCTTAAAAAAAAACATCTACTACCCTTTCACAAGCTCATACGATAGATTGTAGCCTCCCAGATGAAATCTGGAGGGAAGATGTAAGAGGGTTACAATAGAAAAGTGGAAAACCAAACCTTGCCTTTTTAAAAATCACTTTTACCTCTGTAAGGTGGTTCATTTGGGCTGAAAAGTTGAAACTACCAAAAAACACATCTAGGCCATCTACTAAAACTAAATCTACATAACGAGTAACCAATTTTTTCGAGGTCAAACAGAAGGAAAACTTCTATTTCTCCCCACCTAATTGGCATACGAGTTTAGTTGCTATCGGCTAATGAGAGGAAAATAAACGCTCCTTTCCAAAATTTAAACCTAACTAAATTTTGACCCAGGGTAACCCTCACTTATATATATCCAATCCGATACCAAATTCAAGCCTGCTAGTAGAATTTGAGTGATTTTGGTCGGTATCGAGCTGGTAGCTGATTTTAGTCTTGGAAGGAAAAAAATAAATAGAAAGAATAAATATCTGACGTGAGTGATTTGCCCAAGAATGGTCTCAATGGGCTTCTAGGACCACAAAACGGATTATGCTGGTACCCCCCTCTCCTCGCTCATACGCCGTAGATTAACAATACTTCATTAAAGATCAGGCTGAAAAGAAGTATTTGTTTAAAATCTGAAAATTTTCAAAAATTTCAGCGTTTCGTAATATTGAAGAAAAAATTACAGACTTTCAAGTCTAAAAATCGAGTAAATAACAAAAATATAAATACGCTTACTCAAGTGAAATTTTAAAGAGATGAATTTTTTTAAGTCTCACACAATTTTTTTTTTTTTTTTTTTTGAATATAATGAGGAAAGATTAAGATGTTTAAGGGTTTTCAGCTTTGAATCTAGATTAAATATAAGCATGGTTATTATTAATTTAAAATTTTTCTGACCTCCCGCTACCACCTATTCCTCCAACTACACTCCTGAATTTTTTCAATGAAATAAAATTGTAAATTAATAATAAAATTTTTAAACTTGAAAAAAATAAAAATTTCACAAATTTCATAAAATGAAATAATAAACTGGGGAGGGGAGAGGGGGAAAGATCAGAAAACTTTGGTAATGCTTTTTCCTCGAAGTTTCATACGTCCACAGTGTACCGCCTGTCTGATATCCTAGTAATTTCGGTACTCATGACCTGTGGGGAGCAGGGTGGGGGGCGGCTAGAATTTGAAAGAAAAAAACGGGAGTATTCAAGAGGCGAGTGTTTTAGTAAAGGCGGAATCTTTCTGATAATATTCTGAATGTGATGTTTTAAATTTTAAAACTATAATTCTGCGACCCACTGACTGCCTCTGCAGAAAAATTACTTACGCCATTTTGAGTAATATCCCCTCCCAGCCATATTCATTGCCATCTGCTATATAGTTTCGTATTCTAATAAATAAATCATTACTCATTGTAATCCTACGAAAATAAAACAAAAAAAAAAAATCCGAAAGGTTCAATTACCAAAATTAATTAGACAATAATTACTGCGTAGATAAAAACTAGATACGTTACTTAGGTAGACCAGGTATATTAGATACAAATAGGATATACATTGTAAATCTAAATACTTCCGCTGTAATATTTTTCCATTATTACGACAATGGAATTTCCAAAATCAAAAATGGTCAAATTATTAGAAAACGTGCGTAATACAATTTTTCTCTAATACCCAAACAATTTCCATAATCCTTGAAATTTACAAGCTCATGGATGACTGATCGCTACAAAATATTATCGCCACCGAAAAAGTATTTAAAAAAACACAACAATAAGCATAAACACGTAGCATATAGGTTGCTAGGTAAGTACTTACGTAACTTGAAAATTTATCGCGTGATCTTAAACGACGAAAAAAATTTTAATTACACAACATGATATACCCAATTACCCACCTTTTTGAAAATTTTAAGGGCAAACTTAGGACGATAGTTATCACCGAAAAAATCACTCATATAATACATATACGTATATATGTTGGCGATTTATTAGAAAACATTGAGAAAAAGAAAACGTATAGTTGAAAATCATACTTTAATCAATTACGATGACGAAAACTAAGGTAGCCTATTAATTATTCGAATAATTATTCGTGATCGTTTCTGTTACACAGACGACATTTCTCGCGAGTAGTTCATTGACCGCATACGGAGACATTAGGTATTGCAACTTACAAGTTTGATAAATAAATACTTTAATCTTATATTTACTTTTATAGAAGCTAAATAAGCAAGTAAGTAAGTATATAACAAATAGATAATAGATAAAATACGCAATCGTAAACTTTAATCGCCAAAAAGAGTCTGAAAGCAATATCCAGAGGTGGTTATACTTTGCCTTTTATCAGGTAAGTCTAAGTATATCAATGAAACTGAAACTTTCGTCAATGATTTTTTTTTCTCATATTTCTTCGGAAAATTTTTCCAACAAGAAAATAATTTAACATCGGTCAATAGTTTTGATTATAAGAAAAGATTATGGATAAAACCCGTTTGTCAAACGGTCAATCACACACACACAAATATAGCCTTTCACTCGATACATAAATATCTATCTATCTATCTATCCATCGGTAGTAATTTAAAAATGATCTATGGTCCAAAATTCATTCGAATGATTTATTCGATCACATGTCAGACGCTTGTATAACACAATGCACTTTCTCTCGTTCACGCAAAAATTCCTTCGTAAATAACGATGCGTTCACCATAAAAGATGATTTATCCTGCAGCTACGAAGCGACGACACGACGACGCGACGCGAAGCAGACCTCGATGAAATAATCCATTTAATTAGATCAAACTGAACTACGAATGAAAAGCGAAACTGAGACTGTCTCAATCGTAGGTAAATTTTATTTCGCAAAAAGCATAAATAGCATAGCCAGGCAAGGATGGTAAATTAGCCCTTGGCTCAGATTTTCAAACTATCTAGCTCAAGTTAATATTGCTGGTAACGATTTCGATCTTCGACTTCACCCTACTTGGGCCATTCCTATCATATATTTGATTCCAGGTGTTCATTATAATTCTTCTAATCTGCAGTTTCCAGCAAGCGAATTTTTTTACAGAGCACCGATGCGATTAATTTCAGGAGGGAGGGGTTATATATACCATACATCACAATTTTTTCAAAATTCTTCAGTCAATAGGTGGGGTTAGGGGATGATTCTTGAGTTGGAAAAATTTTTTCAGGATTCCTAAAAATCAAAATTTTTAAAATCTAAAGGCAGAGCCAAATCATCTATCTAGATCGCAGATGGTAGGTAAGGGAACCCTTCAAAATGTAGGAGGGACATGCTGGGGGGCTATCCTTGGGAAATTTTTCCTACGGCTGAAAATAAGTGGGCATTAAAGGTAAATTTATCCCTGGGTAATTCTGGTACAATACTTCATTGGTAGATGGGTACCATCAGCATATACAAGCTCTAATCGATTTGCCCATTTCTTTGGCACATTGTAAATAAATACATAATAAGTGGCATTCTAGAAAAAATCAGCGTTTAATGCTCGCAATAACTTCCCCTTCTAATGACCTTTCCCCAAGGTCCCAACCATATTTATTTTAAGCCTGAACCACACTCTTTAAGACTATCGATCTATAGGAGAATTGAGGAGGAGGAGGGGGTGGGGGAGAATCCGTTTCAGGGTCTTAGAAGACCATTGAGATCATTTTTGGCCATGTCTGTAATTTATTCATTTTTATTTTCAATTTTTTTTTCACCGAAACTAAAAATCATTTGCCAAGCTCGATACCGACCAAAATCGGCAAAATTTGGGCAGTAGACTTGGTTTGGAGGCGGATTTGATGTTTTTGAGCGAGGATGACCTGGGGTTAAAATTCAGTCAAGCCCAAGTTTTGAGGAGGGGGTGCTGAAAGGCGAAAATCTCAAAAATTTTCCCTTTTCAGGCAGTTGATAGAAAATTAAAATTTGTATCACATATCCAAAAATCAGCCTTCCAGGTCAATTAGGAGCAGAGATATGAGGATTTCCCCCTTTTTTGAGCTTGAAAATGGGCTATTTACCCCCTATCTCCCCTCCAAATTGAGCTAAAAAGTTGAACTGTAATAGGTGGATTTGGTAAGAGCCATAGATGTGATTTTTGCATGATTTGGTTTTTCAGACCCATCGCAGCCTCTCCCAGCTCCAAAAAAATTGTTTATCGGTGGATTTTCTTCATTTTTCGATTTTTTCACGCGTATATCTTCTCTCCAAATCGAGCTAGGAGGTAGAAATTTAGCTTGTAAATTTATTTAATGTCCTGGATGAGCTCTTTGAGAGTTTCAACTTTTCAATCGCCTTACATGCCGTATATTTTTTTTATTCCATGAATGAAAAATTTCTTATTTTTTTTACTTTAGGAAAATCAAGATCAAAAAGCAAAGCCTTGCGATGTTTTTTTTTTCATTTTTAATATCAATGACTGTTTTATAAAATTTTGAAATCAGTGTTTTTGATTCCCTCGTCACATAATTTCTTTCAATTTTCAGTACGATAGATCAAGATTAAATTCCAAAAAAATCAAAATATAGGCGAGGAGAGGGGGCTAAAAAAGAGCTACACTGAAAAAATCTGCAAATTTTAAATTGTTTCTATGTTTAGTTCACTTACAACTTGGAGAATCGGAAATTCATGACCAAGAAATGAAATCCTAATGGGAACCACTAGGTGTGATAGGTCAAGGTCAGAATTCTTAAAAATATAAACATGACTGGGGGGGGGGGTAAAAAAGAGCTGCACTTGAAAAATTTTCAAATTTTGAGTTGTTTCCATATTTGATTTATTTACAACTTAAAGGATCGGAAATTCATGGCCGACAAATGAAACTCTAATGGGATCCATTATTGGAATATAGCAGTACTCTTTCATTTTTTGCTTTTTTTTCTTTGAGACCTAGATGATTTCGTTATATTGATGTGATTTTCACCAAAGCTGAACCCCCCCTCCCCGTCCCCTCTCCACACACGAATATAAAAATCAGATTTTTAATTTTACCTCCATAAGTACCTATTTTTACAGGGCACTGGGGCTGAAAAGCAAGTAAATATAGCTATTCGAGAAATTTGCAAAAGTTGAAATAGAGAAACAAGAAATCACGATCAAAAAGTATTCGTTGTTGAAAGTTCTGTTGGAGCATAGAGGCATCTTCCCACCTCTTCTAGAGACCATTCGTACGTTCATGATATTGATAACTTGCTCACATAAATCGAATTCTCTAAACATGAATATGCAATCACTTTTTACTACAATTTGATTTTTTTCAATTTTATATCCCGGAGACTTATTAATGGTGAAAAATAAACTTAGAAAACCACCCCCTTTCCTCTGGCTCGAAGAAATCAAATTTAAAATCTGGATTAAATGAAAAACTGAGCTCAAATTCTTGTCCAGCAGATAAAATTACCTCGATTTACACACTTTTTCCGATAATTTTAATTTAATTTCAGAAATTCAATTTTTTTTTTAAATTCTTAATTGCAAATTAGTTGAGCTTTCGTTAAAAACCCTACGAAAAAAATTGAAAACTGAAAATTCGGGCAAATTTCAACACAATGTGAGTATTTGAAAAAGTTTAGAACATTCACAAATGGTCTTTGGCATGGTCCATCAACCCACACAATTTATTCGAGAATTTCGTATTATAAAAATTTATAAGCACAGTCCATATTTCAAGCATATCAAATACGATGGGATCGGTCAGGATTGAGTTACGCATGGAAGATTCGAAATTTTTACGGGCAAATTTTTTACATCTTAAGGATCAAACCACACAAGTTAATTGGAATACCCCAACCATTTCCATTCAACATGAAATAGTTTAAAATCCTTCGACAAACAAATAAATTAAAATCAAACGACTAAAAAAAAATACACGAAAAATTGAAAATTATTAAAACTCTAAGACACGATTAAATCGTTGGGAAATTTTTATAGAATTATCGCCCTTGACATAATCGTACATTTTTTGATTTTATGTACCAAAATGCAAGTCCGTACCCGGTTCTCATATCATTAAAATGCAAGTTTAGGTACTTAACTTACTCGAAATAGGAAAACATTTTAAGCTCGCTAATCACTAGCAGGTAAAATATAAAGGTAATTGGGAAATTTATTACTTTTATAGACCAGGTAAAAAAGAAAGTACCTATTTTCAAAACTTGAAGCTAGAATACACGATGAAATTTAATTAACGAAAATATCGAACATATTCTCGTGGGAAATTGCAACCCGGGTATGTTTAGATTAGAAAATTAAAAACTAGTCGAAATTTCAAATCCTGAATCGCGATGCCTACCCTCAATATTGTGGACATCAACAATTTTCATGATTTTTTGCTCAAAAACTACGAAATAATTTTTGATGTATCCACAAATTAGTACGCTCGAATGACGAAATATTGCTAATTAATATTTTTTTGTTACAGCCAATTATACGCAGAATTGTCAGAATACATATAAATAACGAGATAAATATTAGCCAATCATCTTTAATAATAGAAAAAAAAAATATTAAACGATATTCAATTTTGAAAACGTGAAATTACATGCAACCAATTCGAGGAATATGAAGGGAAAAACCGATTCAACATTTTTCCGGGTAAAATCATACCAAGTATACTTAAGCGTAAAAAGTAAATACGAAATTAAATCAGGGAGAATTTACCAAAAATTCATCAAATTTCGTGAAAATTATGGATGAGAAAATAATCTTCTATTTTGCACCAAGTGCTACGCAGCTTTATGCAGATTATAGTTAGTCTGATTTTCTACGCCATATTGTCAATGCAAACCAAGCTATTACAACTATCGACCAACGGCGTGGGGGAGGGGGGAATACCAACAAAATCTGTTTAAAGGTCCTAGAAAACCATTAAGACAATTTTTAGCCATGTTAGATTTTTTTTTGATTTTTTTTCCCACGAACATATAAATCATTTACTCTGCTCGATAATGACCAAAATCTTTCCAATTTGATCAATCGGCTCAGTTTGGGGGCAGATTAGATATACATGATTGCGGATGAACTTGGGTCAAAATTCATTTTCGCTCTATTTTGGGGGAGGCGAAGCTGAGGGGTCAAAAACACAAAAATTGTTCCTATTTGAGTCAATCGATATAGAATCCAAAGTTGTATAGCATTTCCAAAAATCAACCTCCTAGGCTAATTAGGAGGACAGGTATGAAGATTTTTCTCTTTTGGATCATGAAAAAGGGCTGTTCTTCCACTATTGAAATTTGCTATGTACATTCAGTAAGAGCCTTAGAAAGTATTTTGACGGTCTCGACTTTTCAGCTCGATTGCACCACCACCACCTCCCTCTCATCAGAGTCTTTGAAATATGGATTTTGGTTAGGTTTCTCATTTTTTGAGTTTGTTCCTCGCATAGCTCCCCTCCAAATTATACTAGGAACTTGAAATTTGGTATGTATATTTCAGTAGGGACCCTAGATGTGCCTTTGGGGGATCTCAGATTTTTCAGTTCAATTTACCCGGGTTTTCGGTCATTTTTTCTTATTTTATGAGTTTGTTCCTATATTTCAGTAGGGACCCTAGAAGTGCCTTTGGGGGATCTCAGATTTTTCAGTTCAATTTACCCGGATTTTCAGTCATTTTTTCTTATTTTTTGAGTTTGTTCCTGGCATAACTCCCTTCCACATTGATCAAGGAACTTGAAATCAGGTATGTACATTCATTAGAGACCCTAGTTGTACCTTTTGGGGGTCTCGACTTTTCAGCCACATTGCATCCCGTTACAGTCTTAAATTTGTGGTTTTTTGGTCGTTTTTTTTAAATTTCTAATACTTGTGCCTCGCATAACTCCCCTCCACATCAGGCTAGGAAATTTAAATCAGGTATGTACAGTCAGTAAGGACCGCGGATGTGCCTTTAGGAGTTGTTGACATTTTAACCCCATTGAACCCTTCCTATTCTCAAAGCTGATTAGGAACTCTCATGATTGTAAAATGTTACGAAAATTAGGCTAAAAAAAAATCGCAAAGCGATGCTTTTTTTTTTTTTAATTTACAAAGGTTACGACTAATTCAAATGCACTATTTTTGAAATCCTCGTTTTGAATACCTTCTCAGTACCTACCTACCATCCATATGTTGTACATTGCTGGTGAAATTCAATACCTACATTGTCGACCCTTCTTTAAAAATCGTTTTCCATACCAGAAAATCACGTCAATTTTTAAACAACGTTCGATGTATAGAACGTTAAAAACCTCGAGTATTCGTTCAAAAACAACAACCATCTGTTACCAATTTTTTACCAACTACAATTAACACATATTCAAAGACCTATTCTCATACCATAATCGACGTTCCTAAATTTCTTCTAGTCACAGAGTGATTTATTGATAAATAAAAAAATAGGTATTTCAACGCATACAGTGCAAACATTTGTACAGCTATTATAATTTTCATCCCTATTTTGTATTCCAAGTCATGTTTTTCTTTTTTTAAAGGTTCTTCTTTGTTGGACGTGTGTATTTGTTCACAAAAACTTCACTAAAGCAGGTATTCTGGAGAAATAAAGACACACACACACACATACGCAAATAAAAAACTGGTTCAGTATTCAATTCAGTATTAATAGTAAAAGATTACGTTTGAAAGAAGTAACAGTACGCTCATACTGCACACAAAAGAAGAATTCTTTTTAGTAAAAATTCCAAAAGCGGGATAGGTATACCCATCTGTAATCTTATTCAAACAACTAGAGTTTCAGTATAGGCAATGTACTATACCATGAATTTTATAGTCATATCTTCAATCCCAAGTTAATAAACATGAATACGAGCGAGAATTTCAGGAAAGTAACGTAAATAATCATCTATAAAAACCTATAATTTCTGAATATTCTTGCCACGTTCTGAATAAAGAAAAATAACGAAATCATAACAATTCAAAGTAAACAAATATGGCGAATATTTTCTCGAAATTAAAACAATAACATTTCTTTGGAAAAACTCAATTTTTCTCAACCTCAAAACAACCGAACCAAACGCACCAAAGAGTGAATCTCTTGGCAGCAAACGTCATTACAAATAAAAGAAAAAAATGAAATTTTTTTTTTTAAAGAGAAAATTGATAACTCAGAGTACGTACTACTCAATGAATTCGATTCTTGAAAAAAAATTTACTATTCCTAATCGTATCATCATTCATACCTTAT
Organism: Ferrisia virgata; assembly: GCA_900060175.1. Classification (NCBI taxonomy): domain Eukaryota; kingdom Metazoa; phylum Arthropoda; class Insecta; order Hemiptera; family Pseudococcidae; genus Ferrisia; species Ferrisia virgata. The sequence continues at coordinate 22,133 of FIZR01018532.1, forward strand.
TCGGCGTATGATGTATGAATTCATTCGCTTCATTTATCAATGAATCGTATGATGATTTTATGATCTGTATACGTTGCTGATAAGACGATTTATATATATGTTTAGTAAATATAACTAACTTTCAACTGATCGAAAATCAACACAAATGTAAATATTTGTTGAGGTCGCATTGAGTGGTAAAGAAAGAAGCAGACAGCATGGTAATAAATTTGCTTTACTAAGCAACTGATAAACTGAATATGACTAAAGAAAATTTAGAACTCTTGAGCTGGAATTCGCTTGAAAAAATTTCAAGTCTTCTTCAAATACAGGAGAGCATATTGAAATTCAAACAAAGAAGAGGTAATTAAAAAATTCTCAATTCCTTTTCTAATCAAATACAGGCGTTTTAATTTAATTTTGAAATGGAAAAGTGACTCTTAAAGACCGTTTTATAATTTTCATCAAAAAAGTAGACATCATAAAATGACCTTAAATTCGTCGATTACTAAGATACGTATTTCAACTTTGTTTTTTCTTTCGAATGTTGAAAATATCACTCAAACTGAGTTAAAAATATTAGATGCCCGATTAGACCCCCTCATTTACCCCCCCCTCTCCTCATGCTATAAAATCTCATACTCCATATAAAAACCAAAGCCCCAAAAATGTAGTTTTTTGGTCGGTTTTTCTCATTTTTTGAGTTTGTTTCTCGCATAACTCCTCTCCAAATTGAGATAGGAAGTTCAAATTTGATGTATAGATTTAGTAAGGGCCCTAAATATGCCTTTTCGATGGCGTTGACTTTTTAGCCTCATGGCTCCCCTCCTCCCCTCTCAACCCTTACTACTGATTAGAAATCGCGATAATTTTTTTAATATTTTTTATTTAATTTAATTTTTTCCCCCCAAAACCAAAAATCATTTTCTCAACTCGATACTGAACAAAATCGATCAAATTTGGTTGATAGGCTTCGATAAGCAATTTAATTACTTCCAAATTACAGAGAGGGGGCGTTGAAATTTGTTTCTTTTCCAGCCAATCTGTAGGAAATCTAAAATTGTATAATATATTTTTAAAAATCAGCCTCCTAGGTTAATTAGAAGGAGAGATACGCAGATTTTCCCTCTTTTTGACATGGAAAAAAGGTTGTTTCATGCATATGACCCCCCCCCCCCATTGAAATAAACCGTTTAAATTTGACATGTAGATTTAGTAGAAGTCCTAGATATGTTTTTTGGCGGGTTTCAAATTTTCAGCACCATTGCATCCCTTCATAGCTCCTAAAATGAATTTTTTTGGCCAGTTTTTCTTATTTTTCGAGATTGTGGCACGCATATGTCCCCTTCAAATTGTGCTAGGGGGTTGAAAGTTGGTATGTACATTTGGTAGAAATTCTTGATTTGCCATTTAGGTTTTTCAGTTATACACACCAAATAGGCTCTACCACAGTTCAAGAAAAAACATCACAGAGCGTTCTTTTTTTTTATCCAAAGAATGTACAATTCGCATAACTTCAACTTTACTAAAATCAGCATCAAAAAGAAACGCATCGCGATGCTTTTACAACTTTCAAGTCTAAATTTTGATTTTTTTAAATACATAAATTTTCAAAATAGTAACGTAATCGTGATTTTTGGTGAAAAAATCGAAAAATGACCAATTAATCTTCACCCCTTTTTCAATATTTTAGATTAACTCGTTCAATTTAAATTTACATCTACTATCATTCATGTTAATACGAGTATTTCATCGGCCAGGTCCATCTCTTAAATTTTTCATTTTAATAACCCTAATTAACTGAGAATATTGATATTTGGTATGTATAAATTAGATATATTGATCATGATTAAAAACATCCTAAGCAGTTAACTTGTGGTGTAGGACTTCCTCATTCCCACTCGATCTTGAAAAACTTGAAAAAATTTTATTCTATTAGCGTAGTGCGTATTCCAGATTTTGAAACTAAACCTTCGAAATTCGCAATTTTTATGGGCTATTTGAATAATTCAAATACGAAATAACGGTGCTTTTCATACCAAATAATACATTTCATTAAAAACAAATTGAATCTCACGCCATCGAATGAAAAAGTACGTACCCGCTTCGCTTTACCATGAAGGATTCCTGATATCATTCCGGAAATTCATTACTTTGTTTATATGCTACATTCCAAACAACAAAATTTACACAACATGATGTCAAAAATGACATCTAAATTTTAGCACAACTTACTCTCACAAACTGATGTCAAAAACGACATCTTGACTAAAATTACAACATGGTAGATGTCATTTTTGAC
>FIZR01018543.1:0-14796 GCA_900060175.1 Ferrisia virgata
AAAATAGGTGAAAAATGTGAAAATATTGGTGTTGAACCTTTGTTGAAAATCTGATCCAATAAAAAAAATGATAATTTGAGTAAGAAATGAGTTTACTAATTGAGAGTTGATTTGATGAAAATTATATAAAAACGGGGGTAAAAGTAGTGAAAAGTAGGCGTTGAGCGATATGAAAAAAATGTGTCCCAGAATCATACATAATACATACTACTATCGTCATCATTGCCAACATCATTGTCATCATTGCCATCATTGTTACCAGCATCATCTTCATCACAATCATCATCGTCATCATTGTTATCATTATCAACATTGTCATCGTCATCATTGCCAACATCGTTGTCATCATCATCGTCACCATTGTTATCATCATCATCATCATCATCATATTAATCGATATCATCATCACGTATCATTGGTGGGAAATGTGTCGTTACTCGCTCAGGAATTACATCCACAACTTTGAGTGCCTCGCAGCATGGTTTAATATAAACTCAGATGGCTGAAACTTTGAAGATGATTTTTCACAATGTCGTGGCAAATTTTAATGGTGTGCTGTAATTTTAAATTCAAAAAAATTTTTTTTTCAATCACTTTATTATTTATGGCAGTTTTTTTGATAAAATTTCACTCTTTTTACGATTAGTAGTGCTACCAGTTTCTTAAGTACATCTCCATTTCTTTTGTTCTTGCGCCTCGTATTTCCTGCCGTAGCTCTCACGAACCTCATTCTTGCGCAGCGTTTATTCAGCTTGCGATATTTTATCGGAAAAAGCTTAAACAAATTAATTGCGATTTAAAAAACTTATCCCATCCGAAAAATAGAATGTGCTACTGGTATCTGCGAGTCGAAGTAAATAAAAATCATGATGTGTGCTTGATGCCTATCATCGATATTAAAGCTGTCACACTTTATCACAGCTTCGAAATGACCCGTAACCCCTTCAATATTCGTGATACGCAACAAGTACACATAACTGTATTTGTTCGCTCTGACTCGAGCATATGTCAAAGGTGTGTGTCTATTTTTTGGGATAGGATAAAGTCATTCGATTGCAATTTAAAATATTTTTAAGATGGGAATTTTCATTATGGAAGCTAAACTCATAACTAGAAGCTGAAATTTCAATATTATGGTACTTGAATTAAGAGTTACATCCTCTAAATGATAACAATGGATAAAGATATTTCTAATGTGGATAATCTGTTGAGCAGATCAAATGAAAAGTCGAACTGTCGGAGTCAGTAATGTAAATTCGAATAAATAAACATCAAACTTTTGTCTTATAGATAGTTCATCAGCATTCAACATAAAAATACGCAATTAACAACAACACGAATGACCAAAAGCTGTTTTTTTTTTTTTTTTTTTTTTTTTTTTTTTACCACTTGGTATGATGTTAAATATTCAAAATTGAAAATAAAATCATCCTACGGCACCGTCATTATACGCATTACACTCGGCGCAGTTTCGAAACCCACTTCACATTTCAATACTTCAAACGAAACGTGAAAAATTCTCTCTTTCTTCTGGCGCGAACAAGAAAATGTAATTCAGCGATATATATCTACTTATTAAACCATTGGCGCGAGGATAGGCTCTTTGAGAAAATTTTGTCTCGTATATTTAGCATCGTCTGCCGAACCGGGAATCCGACACTACGTACGATAGACGAACGAGAGTAAGCCTATGGAGGAGGGAGCCGCAGCGGAGGGGGTGAAATTACCATGTAAATTATGTCTTTCGGAGAGAAACGTTGATACTTTAAAATTCAAAAATAACTTTGAAGCTAAATTTTTACGGCTTAAAGGCGAATTTTCTTCTCGACGAGTTATGATATTCGGTTTAAATAATAACGATAATGCCGCGAATGACTCTTCATAAATATTAATTTATGATAATAGCCGAACGTTTTATTCGTATTTTGTGTAAATATTTTGTAATTGTTCCGCCTTCCTATTTTAATTAATAAGCCGGCCGATACACAAACGTTATAGGCAAACCGAAACTTCCGTTACGGAAAGCAAATTAACTTGACTTTAATAAAGGCCCTCCTCACCCTCGGGCATCCGAACAGACATATACCAAAACTAAAGAGGTGAAATTTTAGTCGAAAAACCTTTTTCATACCCCGAAATACACGGCTCGTTTAATTGTGCGTGCAAAAGCGAATATTACCAAGTATAATGAAATCTTTGCTCGGATACATTTTTTTCCCATCCTACCTACCCACCCCCATCTCTCTCTATGCAACACCTATACTCCAAGTCCCCGCCAGAACCACGCGACGTGCTTGTTTATATTCGGCAACAACAACAACATCAATAACAACAGCGAATAACGTGTGAAAACTATAAAATATTATTTTCATATCGATTATTATACCATATTGTGGAAGAATAGGAAGAGAGTAGATTTTCCTATTGTGTAGATACGTTAGTCGTCCTTCTCGCTCAACTGAGACAAGTTGATAATACGAAAATTGGCTAATTTCGCGTTAAATCGATTTCATCTGGAAAAAAGGTTTCGAATTCGATACAATTGTGTAAATATTGCCGTTTGATTCGCGTTTCCTCGTACCAAACGGTGTGGTGTAGTAAAAGCAGAAACGAAAGAAAGACGATGAGAGGATGTCGAAAAAAGTTCACGACGACTCACAGAAAGAGCTATATATCTTACGAAGTAGTGGTACACCTACACGTAGGATTCGCCTGTATGAAATTTTTTTTTCAATACTTCCCTAATAAAATAGCGAAAGCAAAGTATGAAACTCGACAAGATATTTTCGAAATGAAATTGATACTCGTATTTACGTCTTCTTTTTCGCATTCGCTATATGCTCGCGAGCTACTCGTAGAGCCTACTCATCGTCACTAGACTAGATTGCGTATGGTATCATATGAAATGAATATTCGATACAGTTATATTACGTGCATATTAAAGGCGCTTATAAGGCCGCCAGCTAAACACACGCTACACACAGATCTATTTCCGATTGCCTACGGTGTATAATCAAAAATACATCCAAGGATGTCTTAAAGATTCGACGACAATATAATGTCGATATATGAGTCGTCTTCTTCCTGTTTCTCTTTAGTATCGTACTATATTTACTCATATATATATATATGTACATATGGCGATCAAACGAGCACATAAAAGAATCCTAATTTCAACAAATAACGATACTTGGTCGTTTTGCGTTTTTGCTTTGCGTTGCGTTACGTTACGTTACGTTGCGTTGCGTTGCGTCGCACCACATCGCAATGTCGGATTAAAAAAGAGTTGAAGGCTGTCATAATCGTTTTCTCGGCTCGCACGATAACTCGCCGATGCGTTAACGCTTATTTAATGCTATACGACAGTTTTTAAGTGGATTACACTCTCTAGAAAAAAGATTCTTTTTCTCATCGTTTTGCCCTTATTATAAGTCCAGCTCGCTTTTCTCCTAATGGAAATTTTTCATAGCCAACGTAAATTGATACTTTTCTGATTCTCGTGTGAAAGTATCACATATAATATACCGTCGTGTGCGAAGAAAATGAAATGAAAGTTATTTTACCTGATTCATCAACGGCATATATGCTTCGCACATACGAAACTGATAACATCATTTAAGCTTACCTGAAACAAAATAAAGGAAACGTTATGTTATTACAGTTAGCAATGAAGAATCTCATTTTTGTACATGATAGTAGAAAATACACCACATAGCTGGAGGCTATATCTACGTACATGGATTTACAATCTGTCATCAAAATATTCGTAATATTGTAGCAGTATTCCCAAACGTTGAATAAACTATTTAAACAGCACACCGCCTTAATTCATATAGTTTACTCTTACTCGCGCACATTGATCGTAATTATAACGCATTTTCCACATTATACTGTAGCGGTACGTGATACATATTGTGATTTAGGTATTTACTGCATATGTAGAGAATATGTAATACACGCAAGTCGAATAAGTTGCCTATCTTACTTTGCAATAATCATAACTTGCACAGCATTAGCTTAAGTAATGCGACTCATTTCACTCTAGCGACATCGTAGCAACGAAATCAAATATGCTGCCTTCGAGCAAGTGCTCAAAATACTAGCTAACTAATTATTTTACTCTGCAGTGATTGAAATTTCGTTTCCGGACATATCAATAATATTTATTCGAGATGGGAAAATTATTTTTTGCCTGACTCTGCATGGCATGATGTCAATGAAAACCAGGATATTACAGTCTTTCGACTAATAGTGAGACGGAGGGGAGGGGGGAGGGTTGATACCAACAAAATCCGTTTTTGGGACCTAGAAGACCATTAAGACAATTTTTGGCCATGTTACATATTAACATCGAAACATGTTTAATAGCGCATTCTGGAGAAATCGTCAACAATTGACCGTCATCATTCGATGACATCAGTGGACCATCAACAGTGTGACGTCATCAGTGAACTGACATCAGTGGACAGATTTTTATGGTCTGAAATGACACCAATGGACTGATTTTATGAAGGATTAATCTTATGATTTCAAGTTAAAATGTTGAGAAAAATTAGAGATGTGATACTAGTAGACTTATTTTATGAAGAATTAATTTTATGATTTTAAATTGAAATTTGGGCGAATATTAGAGATGTGACATCAGCGGACTTATTTTATGAAGCATTGATTTTATAATTTTAAGTCGAAATGTTGAGAAAACTTAGAAATGTTATTAGTTGACCGTCAACAGTGTGACGTCATTTTTAGACTGAAATCAGTAGACAGATTTTCATGGCCTGGAATGACATCAGTGGACTGATTTTATGAAGGACTGATTTTATGATTTTAAGTTGAAATTTTGGGAAAAATTATAGATGTAACATCAATGGACTTATTTTATGGTTTTAAGTTGAAATGTTGATGAAAATTAGAAATGCTATTAGTGGACCATGAATAGTGTGACGTCATTTTTAGACTGAAATCAGTAGACAGATTTTCATGGCCTGGAATGACATCAGTGGACTGATTTTATGAAGGACTGATTTTATGATTTTAAGTTGAAATTTTGGGAAAAATTATAGATGTAACATCAATGGACTTATTTTATGGTTTTAAGTTGAAATGTTGATGAAAATTAGAAATGCTATTAGTGGACCATGAATAGTGTGACGTCATTTTTAGACTGAAATCAGTAGACAGATTTTCATGGCCTGGAATGACATCAGTGGACTTATTTTATGAAAGACTGATTTTGTGATTTTAAGTTGACATTTTGGGAAAAATTATAGATGTAACATCAAGGGACTTATTTTATGGTTTTAAGTTGAAATATTGATGAAAATTGGAAATGTTATTAGTGGACCGTCAACAGTGTGACGTCATTTTTAGTCCAACATCAGTGGACTTATTTTATGAAGGATTGATTTTATAATTTCAAGTTGAAATGTTGAGGAAAATTAGGGATGTTATTAGTGGACTGTCAACAGTGTGACGTCATCATTGGACCGACATCAGTGGACAGATTTTCATGGCCTGTAATGATATCAGTGGACTTATTTTATGAAGAATTGATTTTATGGTTTCAAGTTGAAATGTTGAGGAAAATTAGGGAAGTTGTTTCGTCAAAACAGTGCACCTTGACCTGGAACTGATTTTACGATTTTGAGTTGAAATGTCGTCATCAGTTGTTCCAACAACAGTTGAACTTGACCATGAAATAATTATAAGATTTCGAATCCAAATGTCGAGAAAAATTAGTTAACCTTTACTCAGGTCGATCTTATAATTTTAAGTTGAAATGTTGAGGAAAATTACCAAGTTACAAGAATTGAATTTTAAAAAAATTAAAAAAAAATGTACCAATTACATTTAAAATATCAAAACTTACATTCTTTCGATAGTTACTCTGTGCGGGCAAAGAGTTCCGAGCATTTATTTTAATTTTTAGCCAGATTTTCTATGTCATATTGTCAATGAAAACCAGTCTATTACAATCTATCAACCAACGGCGGATGAGGGAGGAATATCCACAAAATCCATTTTGGGTTGTAGAAGATCATTAAGAAGATTTTTAGCCATGTAAGATATTTATTTTTTTCTCCAAACATCTTTTACTGCGCTCAAAACTGACCAAAATCGCTTCAATTCGGTCAATCGACTCAGTTTGGCGACGGATTGGATATATACGAGTTTAGATGAATTTGAGTCAAAATTCAGTTATGACTCAATTTGGAGAAGGGAGTGCTGAGTGGTCAAAAACGCAAAAATTTCCCCCTTTTTCGAGCCAATTGATAGAAAATGAAAAGTTGTATAACATCAAAAAATCAACCTCTCAAGTCAATTAGGTGGGGTGATAGGGAGGTTTCCCTCATTTATGACCTTGAAAAATGACCGTTCTTCCCCTGTTTCCCTACCAAATGGAGCTATTATGTTAGGAGCTTACATGTGCGTTTTTAGGATTTCACTTTTTAGCAACATTGCACCTCTCATAGTCTCAGATATGTGGTTCTTTGATCGGTTTTCTCATGTTTTGAATTTTTGGAGTTTATTCTTCACATAGCTCCCCTCCAAATTAAGCTACGAACTTGAAATTAGGTATGCGCATATAGTGGAGGTTCTAGATGTGCCTTTTGGGATTCTCGACTTTTCAGCTCCATTTCATCCCCTGGATTTTTTGAGTATGTTCCTCGCATAACTCCCCTTCTAATTGAGCCAAGGACTTGAAATTAGCTACATACATTCAATAAGGCCCTTAGATATATGTGCCTTTTTGGGATCCCGAATCAGACTGAAAAAGCATCGTAAAGCGATGCTTTTTTCTTTTTTATTCAAGAGTGCGAGGATGATATGGTATTTTCTAGTGGATCAGTGTAGTTTCTGTAAAAAATATTTATCTTCTAAATTTTCGGATACCTCTGCATTTGCTGGAAATTAATTTTAACAGCTGAAAGTTTATATTGTGAGTATTAAGCCCTCCTCTACTCCTTCCCAAATCTCACACACGTGTCCAATACTACAAAGTAGCTTTCTAAAGAATTCTTTATGGCAGATGCAAAAGTAAGAAGCTGGACTTGGAATTTGGAATTTTTTAAATTTGCAATTGACTTAGAAAATTGATGGTAGAATGAGAATTTTTGTAACTGCGACCTTTCGGACAGATAAGTACGAATACTTCGTATAACCTTCAAATATTTTCTTACATTCTTACTTTGTACAAAATAAAGAAAAATTGTGTTGTCTGCGGTCAATACAAAAACATTTTAAAGTAGTTGGAGTCGATTACAACAAACTGCTTTAAAATTAGCTATAGGAATACGCAAATATGTATATCTTTGAAAGTGATTAAAATCCATCGTAACCCTCGTTCGGTATTCTTTAACAAATTACCAATTAAGCATTTACACTAAAACGTGTACGATGTAAAACTATAAAATAAATCATATTTTCTCGTTTCACATCTTCGCATCATTCGAAGATAGCAGATGAGGAGGAGGAGGAGGAGGGAGGACGGGTGCGAAAATCTGACGTTTAGAATCTCGCCGCCATACCACCGAGCCGCGTGTCGAAATCTGCAACTTCTTCTCTCGAAATACTCGAAAATTTAATTAATAATCCCAAATAAGCGCCACGGCGCGGCGCGGCGTTTGTGCGAATTTACAGATAGATACCAGTATTTCTGACACGCTTCATAATGAAGTGCGAAATTTGCACTACTCCGCGTGCTTCGTAACCCGACTATTTTTCACACCACCAGACACTCTGCCACAGCATACGAGTAACGCGTACATACGCATTATTATTTATTAATTCCGTATCACGGAAAATAGTTACAGTGTACGCGAAAAATCCTGCACGGCGTAACAGCTATAGTGGCAGCTCTGGCAGTATCAGCACGCACTTTCAGAGTAGCAAAACATCTGCCATTACGGAGAGCACGTTATCGCGTTGCCTTTTCTTTGCGCTTACAATTCGGCTCGTTAAAGCGCTTCACGTGTATACGCGGTCTATACAAATTTTAATTAATCTGTACGGCAAAGAGCATGTTACAGAAAACAGCCGTTCGCTACATTACATCGTAATAAGGAGCAAATATTCGTTCAAAATTGTGCACGATGGTCATGCACGGAGTTGGCTGGGTTGACCTAGGTAGTTCTCTAATCTTTTGCAGTGAAATCGTATATAAGAAAACAGTCAGCATATTTTCATTATTTCATGTATTATGCAGTGTGTCTGCTAAATGGTTCCAGTACAACCACCTAACTATAAGTACCACCAAAAAAACACATCATATGAATAAATTGCCTATCCTTAAAATTGAAGGAGTAAATATTGTTTTGAAAAATTCCAAGTCAGAACAAATTTTCAAGTTTGAGAATGAGTAGTAAGCGCAAAACATGGCAAATTTTGTTGCATCAATTTTTGCATACTTGAATAATTGAAGGAACTAATTCGAAGCATGTTGAACAAAAAATTTCCACCAGAAAAAAGCAATAATGAAGCTAAATAGTACATTAGAAGTAGAACGAATATTATTCTGTTCACTTTTTGCTCAACATGGAAACTAAAGAAGTTACGAGCAGTGGCGTAGCCAGGGATGGCTCAAAGGAGGGGGGGTGCCACTTTTTCCGTGTATTGTTTCTTGGGTCTGATTTTATAAAACTGAATTGATTGATGTGTCCAAGCGAAGCGAGGGCAAAATTTTACAAAAATAGATGTCTTTAACGATCAAAAAGTGCATTTTCAGGAGTTTTAAGAAAAAAATTAGCATAAATGTAAAATTTTTTCTAGTTTTTTGGCTTCAAAGGGGGGCGAGTGGTGTCAACCCCTCTCTGCTCTCCACTCTGGTGGCAAGCACATCTTATACATCATTTTACACACTACCTCAAACAAAATGTATCCATGGTTCCTTCACTTTCCATACAGGGCAAAGAACGTACACGTTACTGGTCAAACCAAAATTCTGAATAAACGCGAATTTCCTACGCCAAATTGGAAAATTTAAAGGGAGCAATTAATCGAAAACGCTGGAGTGGGTTAAGGATGGCGAGTTGAGACCCCCCAAAAGACACATCCTGGGTACTACCGTCAACTACCTACCAAGTTTCAACCCTCTGGGTGAATTAGTACGACCTGTAGAAACGAGCAATTGTTAAAATATTTGTAAAACGGTCCAAATGGACCGATTTCTTGGGCTGTAATCGACGTAGACTATTCATTTTTGGATATGTTATAGCTCTTTCGATTACCTATCAATTGTCGGTGAAACATTTTCACTTTTCGATTTTACAATCCCACTTACCCCATCTCTAAAAATGGACCTCCCCCAATTTGGACCATGGACCGTTCAAATTTCAGTGTAATTTTATATTTCAGCAATTTTGGCTGGTATGGGGCGGAGTAATCAATTCTTTCCCTCTGGAGAATTAAATAAAATAAGAATAAAAAAAACATATCAGACTGGACGATTGTAATAGTCAGAGTTTCCCTTGGGAAAACCTGACTAAATATGAAAAAAATAAAAAAATTGAAAAATAAAGAAATTTAATAATAAATCAAAATGGATGTTTCTTAGGGTTGAGGGCCATTTTTTGAAAATTTGATTTGATGTTACATTTTTGATGCCCCTTTTTTGATTTATAACTGAAAGTTTTTGGTCAAAAATCCAAAAAATTGAAAAATTAAAGAAGTTAAAAATAAAAATTATGAAAAAATCATAAAGCAGGCTTTGCTTTTATTCATGAAGATAACCAGCCTATGGAGAAAGCAAGGATCCTCAAGTTTTCCAAAAATTCATGCTTTGCATGCTATAGTATTATCATAAAAACAAAGGAATTCGAGGCGAATAAAACATTTGAAAATATGGACGATGGAATCTCCGTAATTATTTGCCTGCAATTTGAATGAAACTAAGCAATTTTTTTGCTCAAAATACTACATCATACTTATATACATACGTTGTACTTTGGCATAAACCAGGCTTCTGTAGTATTCTTAGATAAAAAGTTTGAAAAAAATTAAAAATAGCCTCAGATTTTTAGGAAAAAAAATCGCCCCCGCAATGATTAGGATAGATAAAACATTATACATGTATATAGCTTCAGTTGCTCCAATTGTGGTACGAAGGAAGTAAAATCGAAACGAAACACCCTGTACATAACAAGTAAATTTACTCATCATGAAACCAATTTCTGTCACGTTATTAGTTCGAAACAAAAAAATCATTAACACTTTTGTATTCACAAATAACGTGGAAATTATTACTCGCCGATAAATATCTAGCATTGACCGCGTTCAGTACAAATTGAAAATAGGTAGCCGAATAATACCTACGTATTACGAACACAGTAACGATATCTTTTTGACCGATCAGTGTATATTTTCAATATACAAAGAACCAATCATTGTGTATTTAATGATTCGAGTACTTGGGTATAGCTAAGAAAAACACTGGCCCTCGAGGTACTCGGAACTGAAAAGAAATCAGATGTTGAAGTCGATCCAAGTTTCGAGATTAAAAATAGTAGAAAAAAAGAATTTTTCTGTTTACTTAGCGAAAGTTCTTTCTATACGTGAATAGACTTCCTGACACGTCTGCGAAACCGGCGAAAAGCACTAAGGGTCAGTGGAGTTTTGCCGAAATTGATTTAGGCACTATTCCAAAACTGTAATTGTCTTCGGAATAACGTAGAAAAACAACACGCATTAACACTATTATAACAACTATTTAAAGCACCAGCCTTTCCAGTCCTCAATTGTATCACTTTTGCATGCAGGACACTTCAAAATACACGGCCAGTTTGCGGAAATTTGCATTCGTACAGCTTGCTTTGTTGATCTACTTATATTTCTTTATTAGGTTACCCGTGTACTTTCGTGAAATAATTTTTGAGAACTTCGGCAGCGTCAAAGAACTCTCTGTAGTAGTATGCTTAAACTTAGCATTTAGCAGGCAGGGATAGATGAGTACTTTTTAATCGCGGACCAACAAAATATAGCAGAAAAAAAGCACTACCTTCGTGTACACGTCGATATGAGACGGGAGGCAGCATAAGACGTGTTGTTCGTGATTCATTGTATAGAATAATAGTCGCTCTCAAAAAATGTGAAAAAAAAAGTCATTCTTGCAACTATTCGCATCTACCGAGTGGAACTTTTATAAAATTGTTTAATTCTGAAATAGTCTACCAAAGGAGGCGGACGACATGCACAGGCACAGGCGAACACACACACACACACACACACACAAGGCGAACGAACGAAACTCTGGCTACAAAAATCCGTCAAATCTTTTCATGCTTAAATCGCGGAAATTATCTGAAGAGCTACTCGAAGTCAGTTTTCAACTTGGAAGAGAGTAACTTTTAAAGACTAAAGATCGCTTAAAATTAAATACTCTAAAACAGTGTTAACTTAAGGTACGAGTGGATTGTATTTTTTTGCTTGCCTCTCCCCTGTTAGTTCGCAGAAAAGCGTTGGTACTTTTGAAACTGCTCTTTCATCTTTATACCTGCTTGATTCGCGACGAAGTAGAAACTATTTTTCCACTTTACTTCCGACTGCCTCGCTCACCTCGCTCGTTCGTCTTACTTCCCAAACGCTCAAAAAAAAAATATATATATCCACTCGATAACTCGGCATAGATAAAATACGCTGATATTTAAAATTAAAAAAATAATAATAATACTCTCGACAGATATTAGATAATAACTATGGAAGGCAAATTCTTCGAGCGTACGACGTAAATTAATATTGCAGTATATTCCAGCGAAAAGTATATAATTAAAAATTAAAACACAAATACGCGTGAAAAAACATTTCTCTGATGGAAAGAAATTTTTTTAAAAGGAAAAATCTCTTTATTTTGCTTCGCGAAAGGAACAAAGAGAAGAAAACACCCAACGTCAAAAGTATTTTTTACCGAGACGACTTCTTTAGCTTCGTCGTTCTCTGGCAAGGCGCACTTTCTGCTGGTGAAAAACATTTACCAAACAATTTTATTACGACTAATTTTCTCGCCATTTTCGTTGTAGAGATTTACGTACAATTTGGTACGTTGGCAGGCAGGTAGTTTTTCGTCGTAGCAAAAATGTTTCTCTGTGTGTTTTTTTTATTTCATCTTCTGACAGAATTGTTGACCTCATTTACGTACGAATTTAATTTGGAAAATTACCACCTCGATATCACGTTGACTGAAATAATAAAATTGGCAATAGCAAGTTCAATTGTATTAGTTTTTATTCAAACCTTCTTCTTCGATTAATAAAATTGTTATTAAATATGGATTAAATAAAAATTTAGTGAAATTGATGTATGGTGTTCAGAAAAGTTTTAAATTATTCGCTGAAAACGCAAAAAAATTGAAAAAAAATCAAGTGTGCATTTAATATCATTTTTTAACCCAAGAATTTTCTGAAAAAAATTACAGAAAAGTAGGGAAACGTGGAAAGTTTAGCCCTTCAGGCGCGCAATTTCTTTCTACGAAGCTGCGAACTGCTCTCAATTTTCGTGTTATAAATAAAAGAAATGGTGCATGGCTAAAAAAAGGAGGTCTCCGTTTGGAAAGTTTTGAAAAACTAAATTTTGGAAATTTCAATTCAATGAAAAAGAAATTTCAAAGTGGTTCCCTCTGAGCACCGGGTTAAATTAGTGTCATCTGATTGGGGTCGCATTAGTAGCGAAATAACCTTAATAAAATAAGGTAAAAATTTTAATTTTCTAATTCAATTTTTTTATTTTGCAAAACTGACTCAAAGTTTGCTAATTTCTAAAAATTTTCAAATACTCAATTTTTCAAAAATGGAATTATTACACATAGTTATACCCGAAATCATTATTGCTCACAAATTTCCATAATTTCTCATTATTCTAAGGGTTTTTATAAGATGTTACTTTTCGGATTTTCTTGCGATTTTTTGAGAAACAACGAAGGAAATACTTTCCTACGACAAGATAGTAAATTCTGCCCAGTAACCAATTTTGACGAAACTGACCCAAAACGTTAGTTATGATATAAAACCACCCCAAAAAAATTTTTGCCTGTTCCCTCACCCCAACATAAGTTACAAGGTCATATATGCTCGAAATTTAATACTTTCTATTTCCGAGGCGGGTGGTCCAAAAAGTTTGAAACTTTCAGACAAAAAACTTGTCAAGTAGGTGTATACGTGAGAATTTTTTCAATTTTTTTTTTTTTGAATATTTAAAAGGGGGTTGAAAATTTTGAATTTTTTGGGTGAGCCATGGCTAAAATTGTTTTTAAAACTTTAGTCTTACCCTTAAGTATAACATATATTTTTTTGAGGTACCCAAAGGGGGGTGCAACATGTTCAAAAAAATTAAAAATTCGTAAAAAAAGTGTTTTTTGTTGTTTTTTTTTGTCACGTTTTGACCTTTAAAGATCAATATTTGGGTAAAAATTGAAGTATTGAAATGCTTAAATTTCATACGACATCATTTTGAGGCTATTTGGCAACTATTGTGTCCCCACCACTTGTAGAATTCTAAAAAAAAAAAAACAAAAAAAAAACACAGAGTTCTGTCAACTGTTGAATTTGAATTTTTTATTGCTCAATAACCTAAAAAAAACAGAATTGCGCAACGATTCCTTTTCTGCGTCATTACCATGAAATATTATAATGATACAAATTGAAAGAAAACATCGGATGGTTCAATTGGCTGAAAAAGTTAACACCACCAAAAGGCACATTTACGACCTTTACTGAATGTTCATACTAAATTTCAACCTACCAGCTCAGTTTGGGGGGGGAGATGTGAAAGAAATAAACTCAAAACATGGGCGCAATGGGTTTGAAAAAACGAAATTCCCAAAAACCATATTTATTGCTTCTATCAAGTCTACATATCGAATTTCAACTTCCCAGCTCAATTTGGAGATGAGATAGGGGAGCAAGAGCCCTTTTTCAAAATCAAAAAATGGAAAATCCCTCACACTACCCCTCCCAATCGTCCTAAGAGGCTGACTTTGGATATGTATACAACTTTGGATTTTCTATCGATTGGCTTAAAAAAGAACAATTTTTGCAATTTTAGTCCGTCGGTACCCCCTTTGCCAATTTTGGGCACGCCTGAATTTTTACTCGAGATCACCCCTACTCCAGAAAATCAAATGGCTCGCTAATCGAAGCCTATTCCTAAAATTTGATCTATTTTGGTCGGTATCGCGTTAAGGAAATAATTTTTTAGTTTCGCGGGGGGGGGGGGAGCAAATGAAAAAAAAATTAAAATAAATTTTTGACATGTCCAAAAATTGTTGTAATAGTCTTGTAGAACCCTGAAACGGATTTTATTGTCATGCGTCGCCAGTCGATAGAACGTAATAGCCTCATTTTCATTGACAATATGACCCAGAAAATCAGACTAAAAGCTATTCTGATATATCCAGATCTACTCAAATCGAAGTAAAATACTAAAAATACTGAAAATTTTCCTAAAACGAGTGTTTTTTTAATCGTAAGCTTACATAGTCAGTTTGGGAAGAAAAAAATTTTTTTTTTTCATTTTACTACGCGTTCATTTCAGGGATAGAGATAGATATGATCTTGCAGTTTTCACACAATATATAATAGGGGGGGGGGGTGTCAAAAAAACCATTATTTTTTTTTCACTTGGTACCCTGAAAAACTGGTTGGTAGACACCTCAAAAAAATTCTCTCCACGTATGAGCTCTTAATTTTAATAGCAGATTTCTATGTTTTTCTATTGTTATAAAGAAAATTGCATATCTTAGTATCTACTATTTGAAAAAAAAAATATTTCATCTCATATACTTGTAGGAAATTGAATTCTCTACAAAAA
>FIZR01018544.1:0-10672 GCA_900060175.1 Ferrisia virgata
ATTGTTATAAAGAAAATTGCATATCTTGGTGTCTACTACATGAAAAAAAATATTTCATCTCATATACTTGTAGGAAATTGAATTCTCTACAAAAAAGGTCTCTTACAATTTTTTGATAAACCTCGCCGTTTAAAAGTTATTGAAGGTTGTATCATAATACTTTCGTCTTGAGTAGTTATAAAATTCATTGAAAAAAAAAAATTCCTTAAAATAGTGAAACTTTAACCTTGCAAGTTCAATCTCAAAAATATAAAGACTTTGAGTATGAAGTAAAACGAATTTCTGACGACTATTCCGAATGTAAAGTATGCATTCATACTTTTCAATGCTTTTGTGTGGACAATGTCATATATTTAAACGTCTGCAAACACATCCATAAAATAGCTGAAAACAACAAAATCGATCATGTTCAAGAGTCTGATGAATGTGACAATTCAAGTTCACGAAACTTCGGCTCTTTTAGAATCCCATCCGAAATTGAATCCAAAAAATGATGAAAAAGAAAACCTTTCTGAAGAAGTACGAATGAAGATACAACTTATGTTACAATTCTTAGATACTATGGCTGAAGATAAGCTGAATTATGTATCAAAGAAACTAGATGATATGATTCATAGAATCAAATTTAATAAAAAAAAAAAAAAGGAGAAACCTGAGATCAGCTCAAGAGAAAAAAATCCGAATTGTGGTATTATTCCACAAAGAGTCACCGAATGGACTAAAAAAACGAATAAAACGAATAAAAGAATTCCTTTGATGGAGATCCCATCAAATTGGGCTAAACAGTCATGTTTGGATTACTTCAAAGGAGCTGAAGTGTTACCTATTCACGATGCAAATGGAAATAATCATTTGTATGGGTCTAAAAAAAAAAAAAAAAAAAAAATACTGGAGAGAAAGACATAGGAATAGTACATGCATGAAGGAAAAGGAGGAACGGTTCAAGAAGAAGGGAAGGAAACTGCTCAAGAGTAAGAAATCAAAATCAATACTGAATATAATCAATAATTTTTGATTACCATGCTACGTTACTTTCATTGTTTTAGATTATAATTTTGAATACAAAGTCGTTTATTACTTTACTACCATCAAGTATTTTTAATTAAATTTTTCGACTAGCCAGTCAAATACCACATTTCTGTACGTTTGTTAAGTATTTTCTATTTTAGATTTAGACTTTTCGACTAGTAAGTTAAAAACTACCTTTATAATTTGAAATTTAGAATTTTTGATTACCAAGAAACGAGTTACTTTCAGACTTTGTTCCTCAAATTGTTTTGTCATTACATAATTTTTCTATTTGATTTCAATTTTATTTCTGTTGATTTAGAGACTATTGATTGATTATTGAAGAAGGTTCAAGATCACATTATTTTTTGATTCTTTTGTTACTTTTCATGCATATAGAATGGCAACTGTACTCGATCCTAGATTTAAAAATGCCGGATTTGTAAGTGAAGAGAATTATAAAAAAGCAGGGAATGTGGTAACCCACAAAATTGAAAGAAAAATTTCAAGTACAAGTTTCAAATGAAGAAACTCCTGTACAATGATTGAAAATGTGCCGAATGATGCTCTAGGTGAATTTTGTTATACTAATGAATGTCGTTTCAGTACTTCTGTACAAATTAGAGTGTAATTATTTCTTTTTTTACTGTTAGGCCTGTTGAAGAGAATCTATTCAACATTTCTGCGATTTCGACTAGCTCATCTGTACCCGTAAGATCAAAAAATAAAACTGCCCTCCATATACCTCCAACTTCCAAAGGTGTAATGCAATTGGATGCGTATCTTGACCAACCACGACAGCTGTACAACGCCAACGTTTTACTTTTCTGGGCAAAAGCAGATTGTAAAGAACTAAGAGAACTTGCTGAAGATGTTTCGATTACTCCAGCCTCTAGTGTAAGTAGTGAGAGGGATTTCTCAGCAGCAAGGATATGTTGTTAGCCGAAGAAGGGCCAACTTGCTGCCTTCAGAATGTCAAGAAAATAATGATGTTGAATAAAAACCTAGAATTTTTAGACATGAAAATTTAAACTCATACATGTTCGTGTGTTTTATTTTAACTATTTCATTTTTCAAAATTGTCTTTATTATTATGCTGAAAAAATATCGATATATATCGATATTATCGATACTGGTTTCAAAAATATCGATACATATATCGATACCTAAATTTTCCTCAAAATAAGACCACTAGTACGGTGTGTGCTGTTGACGTTGATTGATATTGAGTTATAAGCTAGCTGGGGAATTCATAGATGTCCCTGCTCGTACGAAACGAATATACACGAAGGGGACACGACGCGACGTGCTCGTGCTTATGCATTCGTAGATATTGTTTTTCCTACATTACGTAGGTACTGATAACGTGCTCGCGCTTACAAATTCGTCGCCAGGTAGTTGCTCCAGGTGTAGGTACATAGACGCAAATACATCATTACACATATCATATACATCGCACATCTACCCAACTACAATAGCTATACGAAGTTGTAATTAATGACGACCATGACAGTGTCAGCCAGCCCGCCAGCCAGCGGTATAGCGATGTAAAATTCAAGCCGCCAAGATACGCTAAGTATAAAGGTACAACCGATATATGGCGTGGTGACGTCATCGCCACCTTAAGCCTGCTCGTAAAAGGTTGAAAGCTTTGTACGAGTACGAGACGTCGTCATCGTCGTCGTCGTCGTCGTCGTCGTCCTGGCAAACATTACTTTTTATTTCGTTGTTTTTTTTACTCCTTCAATTTTTTCACGTACATTATGAAATTGGTGTTCGCACAACAACGAATTATCGTGATTAACGTCGCGTGAAACTCGCCCGATATTTTTGCCAAATTATACCGCGAGTAGTACGTGGCGGTGTAGTCGACGCGACGCGGGACCTTTGTATTCTCGATGCAGTAAGTAATACATTAAAAGTGAACTGGGGAATATTTCGAATAATTGAGAGCGAAATTTTTCACTCGTCGGGTTAATCATTTCCAATATAAAGCATTTCTCGGTTGATGACCGAAGATTGAACGATCAATCGATTGAAAAAAAATTCAAGTTGCGAGGAATACTGAAAAATTGCCTTTCGTACGAATTAGGATACTAGCAGATAATCCCACGCATTTTTTCCCAATGTGGAGAAATGAGAGAGAGGGCGAATCTAGCTTTTACTCCACTTTAACATGATAAATGATATTTGGTTGGGTACGCGATAGGAATGCATTGAATTATACTTACTTCGAGAAATCGGAAAAAGTTGGGGGTCACAATAGTAGCGAAATGACAACAAAACGAGTTGGTAAAAATTTCTGCTCTCGTGATTGCTTTTAAAAATTTTCAAAAGATCAGGAAGAAACGTGCCTGAGAAACGGTGTCCCTAGAAAAGAATTAAGAACAAGCGAAATGCCAGTATTGATCTTAGATTTTCAACATTCTCAAAAAACATATCATTGGGGTACCTCTAAATAAATTCTAAGTCCAAAAATATCCCATAAAACAATGTTTTTAAAGCAAATGTTGAAAGAGATTCTAAGCCTATCAATACCAATTTTTTCAAAATTTTTCAGTCAATGGGTAGTAGGGGGAGGGGAGGATTGACAAAATAAATCTTTGAATTGCTGCAGCTGCGAATCCTACAAGGGTACATAAAAATTTTTTTCCGCCAAAACATACATTTTGACGAGTATTTAGAATTTTTTTTTTGGGATTCAGATTATTTTTATAAACTCAAAAAAGGCTCAAAAATGCGTTTTTCTCAGAAATAATGGCTAATACGCTAAAATTGAATAGAAGTAAAGTTGTTCAAGGTAAAATTTTACATCAAATAACATCATTAAAATATTTCAGCTGAGGAACGCAATTGCTTAGTTGTGGGCATGGGTGCATTGGGGAGGGGGGGATGTCAAAATGTCAACGCTAGCGATATTGGTGTCGCGAACCGTACTCAATTTTTAAACGTAACCTGCGGCCAAACGAAGGGTTCTACAAAAAAAATTAATCGCTTGCAACAGAAAGAAAATTTCCTCCTCTACAAATTCCTTCGAGGAAATTTTTTCGTACGACGCTTATTTGCGACAGATAATTGCGAAATGTAAGAGTAAGGGCACCTCAATTTCAACACATTGAGCTTTCGCGAGCTTTCCTTAGCTTACAGGTGAAATTTTTCAAATGGAAAATACACTATCTTGTAGTATATTTGGTGCTCTACAAGATGCTGTATTTGATTTTTTTTTTGACTCGGTTTAGGTAGGGTATACGTCTGTAAATTTGCTAAAACGGTCGGAAGAAAAAACGCAAAAAAATTACTTGAGTCTAATTTTTTTCATACAAATGTAAGGCGAATATTGCTTGGTCAGGTTTTTCACATTTGACTAGATTTTCCACACGAAAGGAGCCATTCCCTTTCCGCTCACCGTTACTCATTTTCTAATCGTTTTTTTGACGTGAATATGTTTTAGTGTGGGGAGGGGGGGGGGTCATTTTGTGATTAAAAACTCGCGATAAAAGATGATTATGGATGAGTTTCATACTCAAAGTTGAAATGTTACTGAAAAATTAAAAAAAATAATGATATAAAAAAATTTGAAAAACCCCAAAAAAATGAAAATTATACAAAAGCATTAATCACTTTTGCGCTTCATGTTAAAATGTTGACATGGATGTTAAATTAAAAAAAAAGAAAATAGAAAAATAGAAAAATTAAAAAGTAAAAAATCTATCATAAATTAAATAATTAAAAAAATTGAAAACTTGAGAAAAATTAAAAATGTTTCATTCTTGATTTGAAGTTTTTGATCGAAAACTCGTGATGAAAGATGATTACGAATAATTTTTGCATTTCATGTTGAAATGTTGACATGGATATGTTACATATTCGGGATTTAGAATTTTTCCCTGATAAGGAAAAGTGTAAAAAATCTTTTCAAATAATATCGTTTTCAAGTTTAAAAAATCCGTTTACTCTAAATTTAAAAAAATTGACATACTCAGTTCTTTCCGTGGTCTCCCTTCAAATAACAATTTCATTTTTGAAAAGAAAAATTCCTCGAAAAAATTATTCTTAAATGCTAGTGAATGTTCAAAAATTTTCAAACTTGGAAGAGCGAGTTTCGCAAGTTGAAAAAATTAAACTCAAAGGTCTGAAATTTCTACCGAATCGTTTTGAAATCATTACCCAACTATTATGACACCACCATTTTCAGATTTTCATAAAAAACAAAATTTCAACCATATATCATAATCGTTGATCTTGGTAAGGTCCAAAAAACGAAAGAATCGTCCCCCCTTCACTTGCACGGAAATTGAAGATTTTATTAAAATTTGCAGATGCCTTAGAGGTATTTTTATATTTAGCCGAGAAGTTATGAAATATTCCTTAATCATAATACTATTTGAGTAATTAGATTCTTACTTATTTCATAGATCAAAGTCAATTTAAAAAAATCTGCATTTTTTTCTCAGCACTCACCTGTAACAGAAAGAAAAAAACAATATTTTATTAAGATTGTATCAACATTACATATAAAACTAAGTCATTATATCGATGTTTCTTTTACCAATAAAAGTAACGTTAAATGACGTCACGAATACAACGAACCCTCAAAAAGAAAAAGGTTATCAAATTAGTCCTCAAACCGCAACACCGTAATACATTCCCATCTCAGTCTCGTGTCACAATCACATGTTAATTTCGAGCGTTTATCGCACGACTTCGAAAATATATGTGACATATTTTATTATACAATTCGATGATTATAGGATACTTTAATTGTACAAGAATGTCTTCTACGTTCCAAGCTGCACCATTTCTAAGTAAAGTTTTCAAGATTAAGTATCGTTCGATAATAACGATTCTCAAAAACCATAAATAATGTAATTTTAAAAATCCTCATCACGATGGTCAATTTTCGGGTACTTCAAACAAGTTGAAATTTTTTATCAACAAATTAATACTTAAAAATAAGCACTCGTGATGTTTCACTTCAAACGCAAAAAATTGCATTCCTACGAAGGATTTTTCCGCTCAAATATTCAAATACATACATCGGATTCGACCATGAGAAAATTTCGAATCACCCTGTAGTACATTAGAAATGGTGTTCGCAGCACACACAGGTGCGCATAATGGTAACCGTACAACACTCGTATATACATTACATACACATAACGAGTCGTGAAATACGTATACACACGTTCCATCAACATCCTGAATGTATACATAAAAGTTATCGATATAATAATGACATGTTGACATCGTCGTGAACACTGTTGCCAAATCGAATAAGTACTTATTATTATTTTTCAAAATTCGAAAGACTCGTATGTACATTATGGATTGGAAGAAGAGGAAGGGGGTACGGGTGGTGTTGGTGGATACAATCATGGCACAAAGCCGACCAAATCTCGAATCAATTGCTGATTCGACGACGACGGCGATCGATGCGATGGTAGTGGCTGAATCTTATGCAATGCAATGTGAAAAATAAAACGTACATAATAACGTCATCTATATTGATATTCGTGACATGACGCTGACGCATGGCCAAGGTATACCGTAGGTATCTGGTCTTTCGAGTAAGATGACCGACGACTACCGCTGCAATATTACATGCATACGTGCGATGGGGAAGAGAGTGTACGGTGCGAGGTGGCGTGGTGGAGTTGAATAAGATACCACGAAGATGCGGTAATCTATCGTGATCTTCCTTCGGTTTCGGTTATGGTTGGCTAAAGACCAGTTCGGGCTGGCAGCTAAGAGAGTGAGAGAGAGGGGAGGGGGGTCCGGTTGGTAGACAACCTTGGAAAGGGTTCAGGTTATGCATGAAAATTGTAAGCACAAGATCGGTGTGTGGAATCGACGCGATGAATTTTTGCATATATCACGCCACGCCATCTGTTCTTTCTAGTACATATTGCCCGTTTCGCGGATTCTGCGGCCAGGTGAGACGTGGCGGGGTCCGAGTGCT
The DNA here is from genome assembly GCA_900060175.1 of Ferrisia virgata. Lineage (NCBI taxonomy): Eukaryota > Metazoa > Arthropoda > Insecta > Hemiptera > Pseudococcidae > Ferrisia > Ferrisia virgata. Next base: position 6,968 of record FIZR01018544.1, read on the forward strand.
GTTCCAGAGATGAATTATTATTACGTACGATGCGCTAGCGAAGTTGCAGAGTATGAAACCACACGAACGAGTAAAGAAGAAAGAAAACTTCGACGTAAACGTAATTTATTATTAGCTCGAGCCGGCGGCGGCTCTTGTCGTAATTTATGGCCGAATAGTTCGATGTTCGTATTCGCGGTTTAGAAGTTATCGAAAGACGTATTGAGATCGTCGCGTCTTCGATCTTTTGAAGGATGGGGAGGGAGGGAGGGAGGGGGAGGGGGATTACATTATGAAATTGATGCGCATCGCACGAACGTAACGTAACGTAATGTAAACGACGATGGCGCCAAAATAGACGCTCAGTGTTTGTATATTTCCATTAATATTCGGCCTACAGGTCTAATTTTCGTACCATACAAAGAGAGATCAAGAGAAGCGAAGTAGCTAGCTCGATATATACGGTTCAGATCGCGCAGATATGAAACTGTCATCACGTGTGTTTTTTCTAATCTTCAGACCCTTTCATTACTCGGTCGTTCCCATGACCAACGTAAGACAAGCCAGGATATATGAATAATATAGGGATGCTGTTCGTTGTATATTCGAGTTTTTTCAGAGCCAGATGAGAGAGCTACGATGTTAATTCTGACTGTAAAAACAAATTAAAAAAAAAAAAAAGGTCGACGAAACATTATAATCAATACACAGCGAACTCGACCAGGCCATCAGAATCGACACATGGCTCAATTAAGTCATAATCGTCCAAACATTCTTATCTTTCTTCAAATTTAAAAACTTACAGCGAAATTTGCACTTCGAAAGGTGGAGATTAAAGGTAAAAAAAATTATAAAACCATAATTAACCAAATAAAACTGGAAAAATTCTCTCATCGCAGAAAACAAAGCAAAAAAAGGAACTTAAAAATACTTTCGGTATGCTAAAATTCATCCTATTACTTCACCTAAAACATTCAAAGCCTCGAGAAAACAAAAAGAGAGAAAAAAAAAGGAGAAAGCACATATGCAATCGATTATACAACCCGTAAGAACGAAAGGAAAAAAAACCACTCTCAGCAGATTTTTTCGCAATTGTCTCTTGAAAAAAAAAAAAAAAAAATAGTAAAAAAGCAGCAAGAGCAGGATGGATAAAGGATTAAGCGACTTTAAAAAACTCGTAACGACTTAGACGAGAGCCTCGAGAAATTTACACATAACGTTGGAAAATTTTTCTAGCACTTTATTTCCTCCTAACACCACCTTCTCGGCATTTTGTGTTTAAAAACTTTGAAAAGACGAACGAGCTAAAGCGAAACTCAGCTGTAGTATCTGAACAAGAAAGCTGCTGCACGAGAGAAAAAAAAAGAAGGAAAAATGGCTGCAAAAATTAAAATTAATCGTCTCGAGCTGTAGGCGTTGAATTTTTCTTTTAAAAAAGTTCTTTTCGATGGCGCAGCGGCGAAGTATATATTTTTTTTTTCACTAGATGCTGGCGCTCAGGCTAGTATATGGCGAAAAAGGAACGCAGAAGGAATAATTCCAAAAAAAAAAAAAAAAGAAAAAAGGTAAATTGCTGGTTAATAAATATAAAGTTTTTCTTTTAAATCGTACGAATTTTACGAGAGTAGAAGAAAACACCGTCGAAGAAGGAACGAGGAGGAGGAGGAGGAGGAGGAGGCATACGCAGTCAAAGTACGCGCCAGCTAGCTCCTTAAAAAAGATAGATATTTATAGCGATGTTTCTTTTTTTTTTTTTTTTTTTTTTTTTTTTTCGCTTGCAAATAGATATTTATTTCGATGTTTTTTTTTTTTTTTTTTTTTTATTTTTTTTATTCGCTTGCAACAACGTTATTTGCGCGAAACGCAACGACGAAAGAAAAATGAGAAAATCTTCAAAGTACGTACAAAGAAGTTTGAAAAGTTAAAAATGCTATACACGGAAAGTGGAAATAATGCGAAATAGTCTCGGGCTTTTGCCTCCGTACCTCGTACCATGTTTCGTTCTCGTATCTCGAAAAGCCGCAGCTTAAACAGAGTTTTCGTCTACGTCTCATGTACTCGTATTTATTTCAATTTACGCTTGCTTAATGCTCATGTCGGATACTCGAATGTCTGCTGTCATTATATAATACGACCAACGTACGACCAATCCAGCTTCATGGAAGCTCATCTATTCTAAGCAACGAACGAGCGAAATATTTTTTCTTTTAGTTGAAAATTTTCTGCACAATGTACTCTTCTTGACTTACTACTCGTACGAATGGATTCATTTCGTTTTAGAAAACATTTCGATTGGGTAGAACTTCGTAGCCATACGCATCGAAAATGAAAACAAAATCGTACACGAAGAGTATAATTATAAGCGAATTGTTTCCTACGTGTACGTGATTAAACCTTAAAACTGTAACGTGTGACATAACGAAAGTAAAGTAAATTTGTTTTTCTCGCGTATAAGAAATAATTTCTACTCGCTTGATGAGGTTGTCATTGGTTGAAAAGCTGAAAGTCTTTGCATACTGCAACAAGAGCGGATAATATAGCTACCTTAGTTTAATTAACAGTATTGTTATATATGTGCCATAGTGTATGAGAGAGTCTTACAATGTTGCCAATTTTACAAAATGAAAATATTGTAACGACTGAAAATCGTATAATAATTAAAAACCGGAATCGAGAATGATTAATCGATTTTTTAGTATTGATTTTTTTTTTTTTTTTTTCGTTCAACCCGAGGAGATTTATGACAACTTTGTACAGGTTTTGTAATTTGTACGATGGAATATAACCGAAAGTCATATAAACTGGAGTACCTAGACCTACCAATTAATCGACCTTCAAATTTCTTTTATTCGTTCGTATTGTTAAAGTTTATTTCATCAATATCCGACCATCGCCAAAATATAGTACATATTTTTTTTTAGATATTTGGCAACACTAAATACGTTCATGTGGTTAGCAGTTAGAAATTACGAACAATATGCGACTGCAAGTTGTATACAATGTAAGTAAACAGAATGGTACCAGTATGTAAACATTTATGAAATATTGCTCACCGTGTATGTACGTATTTTATTATTTGAAATATGTCTATAACTAGCTATCAACGTGGTGTACTTGGATCAGTTTTTTGTTTCAAATTTGGATGCACCATTACTTTACCAAACCCCTATTACGAACGAGCACCTAACCAAAAATATCAGCACAGATAATAAAAGCCACATTGGTATATATACATATATATTTTTTCCCCTTTCCTATGAAAACTGTTTTATTTTGATGAATTATGGAAGCCACTCTAACGGAATTAAGAGTTGAAAATTTCCTGCCAATGATATCCACAAATCAATAAATTTCATTAGCTATTTAACCTCATTCTCTATGTCATATTATCAATGAAAACCCGGCTATTATGGTTTATCGATCTACGACAGATGGAAGGGATTAAGGAGTATCAACGACATTTCGTTTTGGGATCCTAGAAGACTATTAAGACCATTTTTTGGCATGTAAGGCATTTACTCCCTTGACCATTTTTTCGCCCGAAACTAAAAAGCATTTGCTCAGCTTCATAGCGACCAAAATCCATCAAATTTGGGAAACAGGCTTAGCTTAGCAATGGATTAGATATTCTGAAGTAGGCTTGTCTTCGGGTTAAAATTCAATGGTGCCCAAATTTGCGGGGGGGGGGGGCGTCTGAGGGGCTAAAATTTCAAAAATTGCTCCTTT
>FIZR01018547.1:0-10913 GCA_900060175.1 Ferrisia virgata
AGGATTTTTTTCATTTCAATTAATGAATCTGGGATTGTTGGGGGGATTTCAGAGATGTTTAGGGTTTGTCTTTCATGTTTTAGAGAAGGGTAAAAGAAGAGAAGGTGTTGGGTTGAGGTGGGCTCGGAGTTGCAAAACTGGCATATTGGCTCGGGATTTTTGAGATATAAGTGGCTGTGGGTGAGTTTAGTATGACCGATTCTACTGTCTAGATACTTTTTACGTTCATTTTGCTAAAATTTTTGAAATTAATTGTTTTACTCCAATCGCCAAGCGCCAACAGATTATGATATGGTAAAAAATCTTTAAAAAATTGAAAATTGAAAATTCACGTAAAATTAACATATTTTATTTCTTGGTAGCATCGGTGGAGTTTGGGGCAGGGCGACGAATAAAGGAAATTGAATGAATATTTACATTCGTGCAAGTTGAAAATGTTTTTTTTTGAAGAGGGGGGTAGTAGTTGGAAGCCTAATTTGTGGTGTGGAAGTGGAAATGTATTAATTCTCGAGCGAAGCGACGAGGGCAAAATTTTGAAATGAATTTTCAATAGAAAAAACTTGTATTTCTCGAAGTCTTTGCTTCAAAGATTTTTAGCAGAATCTTTTCAAAATGTTACTAAATTTCAATATTTTCATCAATTTTTACAATGATTGGTTTAAAAAAATTGTTAGTCATTTGTTAAATATTCATCATACACAGAAAAAACTTTCTGGAGGGGCTATTTTAGCACCTGAAAGGTGGGCTTAGCACCCTCATGTCCCCCTTAAATCTGTTTATACTAAGTAGGAGTAATTACGACGTTTTTTTAATAAGAAATACGTGTTTTTTTACTATAAGGGTAGAGGGGTAGTTTCTAATCCAGCCAGAGAACTTCAAAATTCTAAGAAAAAAAATAGGTAATGTTATTCAAAAATTTCGTCTCAGATTTGCGAATGAATTTTTATTGATTTAAGTCTGCAGAGCTGAGGAGCATGGGTACATTACATTAGCCAAAGCATTTTTTCGTTTTCGTTTTTTTTTATTTTTTTTTTTTTAATAAAAAAATATATTATTTTAGAATACCTAAGTGAGATAATAGAATTCAAATTATTCCTAACAAAGTAGATGTGAAAATTTATTGAAAAAATTTGTAAAATTGATTTACAAAGTTTGAAAATGTTTTACATATCCTCAAAAAATTTAAACTTATCCGTAAAAAATTTTGATTACCCCTGTTTCCATAGCTACTACCGTTTTGGAGGCCAGGGGAACCCTTTCTTCAAAATTTGAGGCAGTGACTAGGTTGGTAATGTTGGTGTCACTTTCGCATAAATCGAACCTATTGAATAATGAAATCTGGGTTATTATTTGACCTCAGTTAATACCTTATTTTGGGCATTGTTACAGGCATAAAAATTTGGTGGTAGCTCTTTACCAAAACAAGGTATTAATTGAGGTCAAATGGCGAATCTGACTACATTATCGTATTCAGAGGGTTCAACTAACACGAAAACAACACCAACACCATCAACCTAGTTATTGCCCCAAATTTGTGGGAGAGGGTGCCTCTGGGCTCCAAAACGGGGCCGCGAAAGTTCGATGTGATTTTCCTACGATTTTATATCGACACATATAATACATATACAAAGTTTCAAAACTCTCTCGTCATAAATTGTTGTTTGGTATTAATATGAAAGCTGTCACTGTACTTAAAATTGTTGAAAGTGGGACATTTTGACCCTTTACTCCCCCCTCCCCCCGGTGCACCCATGCCCACAATTCTGCCATTATGTTCTTCTACCAAAATTCTAATAACATATTCTCGCATAAAATTGCACGTTTAACAACTTTATTTCTATTCGTTTTTAGCTTATTATCCATTGTATCTGAGGAAAACGCATTTTGAGCATTTTTTAAGTTTTTCAAAACAATCTAAATCTCAAAAAAAAAAATAAATAAATTTTCTAAAAAATTATACCTATTAAAACGCATACTTTGTTGAATAAAAATGATACGTATCTCCCTCGGGTCTGCTGCTGCAGTAATTCGAAGTTTTCTTTTGTCAATTTCACCTCCCTCCCTTCAAAGAGTGGAAAATATTGAAAAAATTCGTATGGCTGCACCCATCATCTCTCTAAACATACGAATTAAAATCATGATTTTTTTCTCAAATACACCCAAACACAGAATTTCTTTCGGTATTTTAGCAAGCGACCGCGGAGGGGTGAAGCGGGGGAAACTTTTTTGCTCTAAAATTTTTTTAAATATACCCAATAATGTTTTGAGAAAATTTTGAAAATCTGAGATCAAGGGTATTTCGCTTATTCTTATCCGGGAATGCTTTTTTAGCTCTTATTTGATGATATGATATTTATTTCAATCTGCATTGGAAAATTCTATAATTTGTGATTCATTTCTCTGCGACATTTAAAAAAAAAAAAAAAAAAAAAAAAAACAAGAACAATCCCGCTATATCACATTTTTCATTTTTATAATAGGTAGGAATTAAATAACTAGACGATAATAAATATTATCGAATACCTAACATTTTTCTTTACCATAGTTGGGCGCTCGGCACGAACATACGTAATATTGTCAAATACCAATCGAAAGATGACGTATTTTTGCGATGAATTCTATAAACGTTTAGGTATTATTATGTAGTTACCTGTAGCACGATATAAACTTCCAAAAACATCTTACTCAACGCAAAACTAGCTAAACAATTTCATCCGGGTCGAGAAAATTATAGAGTTAGTGCATATCTGCATAACGTAAGTGCCCTTTTTCATGGTCATAGATAGGCCTATATGCACGCTAGATGTTCAATAAACAACATGTTCAAGTGGAGCTTTGCAAATGGCAAATACGTATACGTACGAATAGCATTGTTTCATACGTGCATTTCTTTGTATAATTAACAAAAGTAAGTAAGTATACCTATGTACGAGCAATAAGTATTTAATGTTTTAGTTGAGGTCATTTTTTCTCGTTTTCCCCGTATGGTACAGTACGTACGTACATTCGGTACTTTTTAGCATAAATCCTGCAATGATGAGTATCTGAAGAGCCACAACCAGAAAGCACGCCACAGCAACAAGATTGTTATCACCTTAGCCGGATACGAAGTTCGGAACGAAGAGGGTCGGGGTAATTAACGTTACATATAAACATACGTAATATTTTATAAATCTTATTATAAGGTATAATATCCAAATAATATAGGTACCTATATTTAATTTTATTTGTAATTATTATCTCGTCCTTGAATAACAATTAAAAACTTTTTATTGCTAAAAATTTAATTACTCGATTCCGCTTCGAAGTAGGCTAATATAGGTAAATATTGTATAAATTATAGATCTAATAAATTTCAAATATTTTGGAAATTCGATCTTTTTTAAAATTTTTATATTTAGCTTTTAAAATAATAGTTAAATGAGGGTAATATTTTTCAAAACTACTCGAACAATGCTTCGAAAAAATTAAAAAATACGTTTACTCGCAATGAAAAAATAAGGGGCTCAACGTTCGGATGGACTCGTATGGTGAGCTGTTACACTAGCACCAAAGCGTGTGCGTGTGCGCCACTGTTATTGTCATAATCGTATAGTTATTACCGGCAGATCAAAAATTAACAATTCAACTGGCTGCTGAACAAAAATTTATTTCACAACGATTATCATTAGATGAGGAAAAATTGGACGAAAATTATTCTACCCTATCGATTATATTCGTACTGAAGGCAAAATTCTACGTCGTAAAGTTTTGAAAATTTTCCAAACAGTCCTATTAGTCAGCTAAATGGATTTGATAATGCGCCAAAAATATTTCCATTTACGGTTCTCGATTTCAATTAAGTAGGTACCTATATACCCACCTATCTATTCTCATTGTCTATCCGAATCAAAATTCTTTCAGCGCCACTACAGCTATTAGGCACCTACTTCAGCATAATACGTACTTAAAGGGGGAAAAAATGTATGCTCCTTGACCTTCGTATTTTACACGTATGTATTTAGCATATACGCGATACTTTGTTGGTATTTAAAAATTTAGATCGGCTCGAGGGCTCGAATGGGTCATTGTTCTAATGTATAAACATAATAAGTAGGTCGCAGTAACAAATTGGGAAGTGTCGGTCTAGGTAAACGATAATTTGCGATGAATAATTCTTCAATAATTCATACGTACTCGTACGTCGCGTCACGTCATCATATTGCACATATATGTAGTAGATGCCTACATTTTTTTTGAATGTTTATTTAACGCGAATTTCAAGTTCATTAAAATTTGCCAAGTACCTACTGCAATCACCGCTATGGCATGACCTAGAACAATGTACTTATTCCTCTTGAAAATCTTTCTTCAATTAGTTCTCGCCTTTTTTCGAAAGTTTGACATGATTTTTTTTCCCATTTAGAATTGATACCTACTGAAATGAAAAGTTGAATTAGAATTTTTTTCCTCGCTAGCCATTTAAAATGCGAAACGTAATCGGTTAAAATATGTATGTTCTTCCGGTACATGATATTGTTGTTTAATATCAGACATTCTGAACTTGCGACGACGACGTCTATATGTACCTACGTAAAAATCCTGCGATCACTCTATCGAATACATTATTGTCATTGTAGGTATACTCGGTAATGTAAACGTAATTAAAGATCATTCGCTCGATTATTAATTTTCAATTTATTATTCATCCCAAGTAGTCGATTTCATGATAAAACAAAGAATAATTATTGTTCTGACAATGTTCACCGTGCTTACGCTTTGAAAAGTTACACATTTTCTTCGTGTTAGCTTTTTAATATCTATATTTTGTAATTAGCGAGGGTAAATCACATTCAATGCGAAGGCCATAAATACATGTATAATTACATAAATAAGTACATTTAACCACGTACAGGTATTTTTCGATTTTTTCTTTTTTTTTTCTGAAACGGCAGATTCTTTGGAGAATGCAATTTTTGCACTTACCGCATTGTAGAATACTGAAGTAAGACTAGGTAATCAGTGGCCAAGTTAAAGGGGAAAAGGAGGGTCTCATCCCATCCCTGTAGTCGAAAAACTTTAGAAATATTTACATTTATGATAAGTTCTATTCTTTAAACTCCTGAAAAGTAAAAATGTACTTTTTGATCGTTAAAAAAGTCCATTTATTCAAAATTTCGACTTCGCTTCAGGCCAGGCCGAAAAAATGGAAACCCCTCTCCTTTGAGCCATTTTTGGCTACGCCACGGTAGATAACCGTTCTCGAAATTAAAATACATGTCAATTTTTTAATCTCAAAACTTTTTTGAAAACCAAAATAAAACGTAATAAAAGGCAGAAAATAAAAATATTTCACGAAGACGCCAAACACTCTACCTATCGAATGGGTCTGCATCGTTATCTGCGTGCGATTCTTGGAAATTACATACGAGGAGAACGGTGGACAGGAAACAATAAAAAATTGCAAATGATTAACAATAGTGAAATATACGAACGAGTATGTTAATTATACAAAACCAAAAAATGAAAAATTTTTGCTCGATACCTTATGATATAATCTTTTTTGTTTAATTTCTCAATATATTTTTGCTCATAGTTGAATCAGTTTGAGTAAGGAAATGAGGTCTCAGTTGCAATACTAAAGCGAGGTCGAAAGTCAGTGTGGGCAAGCGGGATAATGTTACTCTCGGTTTAGGCCAGTGATGGAGCTCTCTTCAGAAGGGCCAGATGGGCCTTTTAGTTGATATTGATTCGTTAATTTGAGGCTAAATATAGTTTTGTTTTTTTTTAGTTTTTCTCCTCACAATTGATGTTTGCCCAAAAATAGTTTCGGGTCTCTATGTCCAGTTAGCCACACGACTCTTTTTGTGCCATCCTACTACTAGCTCAGGAATTTGCCACTCTTGGAAAAATTTGCCAAAAATTTCTATTCAACTTTGAATTTTAAATACCTATAGCATTTCTTTTTTGATCGCACTTCAGTAATTTTCTCAACTATTGCTACCAGATTCTATTCTAGGAAACAATGTTAACAATGACAGTTTCACCTATTTTGCCACTGGAGGGACACAATTGTTTTCTGTCTCACATGCATAAAAGTACTGACAATTTTTCTAAGCTAAAAATTTATAGTGCAAAAGAAATATCAATATACCTGGACAAAATGCTGCTTTTGGGGGCCAGCACTCTACCAAAATCATTTAAAAATGGGAGATGGAATAGCCGGATTTTTTAGGATTTTGGATGTGTTTAATAATGTACCTTCACGAGTAAGCCTATGATGAGCCAAAAAACCTTCCCTAATTATTTTGTTCGGGCTCATATTTTTTTTTCACGTTTTTGAACCATACCATGAGGACAAAATAAATCCTGAGCAAAAATTTCAAGAAAATAGTAAAAATAAAGGGTCATAAAACGGCTTTTTAATGCCAAATTTTATCACGAAAATTTTACAAAATTTCAGGAATAAAGGGTCAGAACATTGCATTTTTAGAGTAACACATGTTTGTTAAAGCTGCACCTTTTTATTAATTTTTAAAGAACATCCTTAAAGTTAAAATTATGTTTATAACAGAACACGTGAAGTCAAGACCGCAAAATTTGCCAACTTTAAAATTTTCTGATGTGAACTCAACCCACAAAAGCACAAAGATCACCCCCCCCCCCGGTAAAACCATCACTGAATCTTGTAGAACATTGCAATAGAAAAGTTATAAAAAAATCCTCGGTTACAATATCGGAATATTTACTTGTAAAGGGATGGAAAAATCGACAACAAAACGTACTTTTTATTTAAAAAGAGGCGAACTTCTCCCCCCCCCCATTTTTTACCCATCTCACCCATGTTGTATCATTAAAAATTTTAGTTGTCTTTTTCTTTTAAAATAATTCGTTGTTGCACTATGAGCTTGCTACGTCTTTAAACTTTTCAAAAAAAAAGTTTGTGCGACTCACGTTTATCTAATTAAGATCATTTCATTTCAACTATGAAAAGAAAAAAAACACATACCTCAGCCTGTCCTAGAACTTGATTCACAATTTAATTCTTTCAATCAAACAAACAGTTTTATTTTTCAAAATCTTTGAACATGAAAAATTTCTCAAACAATATTTTTTTATATTATATATGCCACATAAATCTTATTTTTTCCTCGACTTGGTAACCTTGAAACAGATCAGGGATGTATGGAATGAACATTGTTCTCCCCACGTTTTCAAATAAATCACTTCTACGTTTTAATGAAGGAAAAAACTGTGGACTCATCTTGACTGAATAATATTTTATGCGAAATTAAAATATCTTTTAACAAAGTGAGGATAGTAGGATTTTTAAGGTGTCATCTGTTTGTTTATAGAATTACTATTTAATCAGGTACTTGCTTAGTGTATATATAAAAGGCACCAATGAGCTGTATCAAATTCTGAAAATATATGCAGATATAAGGCCTGTTATCGTACAATTGAGAATTCACATAGACAGGTATCTAATCCACTTGGCTTTATTTCTTACGAATAATTTTACTCCACTCTTTTATCTTTTCATTTAAATAGTTACGTAAACAAAATAAAAAAATTTTTGTTAAAATAAATTAGTTCTCAGTAATATTGAGCCAATCCAAAAAAATTCCCTCAATCTATAGCATATGTAAATTAATACAGAAATTTTTCAATTAAAATTTTTTTCATCATTATTTAATTGATAAAGATCGAGAAATGAGCATTTATTTTTTTTGCATTGAATTTTTCAGTTCCAAGTTGCAGTTGATATTTATTTACAAATATAATTCACGTAAATCAGTACATTTTTTCCATCAAATTCAATAAACAAATTTGTCTTGTTTCCAAATTTTTGAAATTTTTTTTGTATGCATTTTATGATTAACGTACCTGCTATTATTATTTTTAGTACGTATTGTAACAATGTACCTAGGTACTTAAAATAAATCTCATTCCTAAATTTATTGTTATATAGAAATATAAATACCTTTTTAACATCAAAAATAACTTCGTAAAACAATCAACAAATTCTTATCGAGCGATTTTGCATGAAAAAAAATAACATTAAAGGTCTGGTAAAATTTCAAAAATTTCATCGAAAGGTAACCAAAATTCACTGTAATAACGTATACACAAACTTGCAAAAATGATTTTTGAAAAAAAAAAAAAAAGGTGAAAAATACAACACTTTGGGAATGAAATACGATGGACGCAACATTCTTTCAAAAATTAGCAAACATGGAAAAATTAAAAGATAAAATGATAGAAAAAAACTACATAAATAAACAACAAAAAAGTGGAAAAAAAACTTACACCATACGGTTTCCAAATTATTGAATTCCCACCAGATAAAACACAAAATCGGAATTGAAAAATTTATTAAAAAATACGCGACAATATGATATATATATATATATCTGAGAAAAACCTGGTGAAAAGTGCTAGACAACCTCCTATGAAAAAACTTAACACGCTACCCAACAAAACTTCAAAACGCTATGCTCGTTAAACATATTATATTCCGGCGATTGCACGTGTTATAAGGGCAAGTTGGAAGATTCTTCACACTTTATACATGTTTACAGGTGGCACCGATATGTTGTCATGGAAACGGCCTCTTATGTGCAGTATCTTCACTGTCCTGATAATGCTAAGGTCACCACTGTTTTATTGACCTGTCCTAGTCGAGATAATCTTTGCTTTAGTTTGCTTCAACGTTACTTAGAAATGCATCCCTTTAAGACGACCCGCATATAGCCTACCTAACGTAGGTAAGTATAATTCTCTGCAGGTTTTTCTTGCCATACTTTTCGTCAATTTTTATTGGTTATGAAAGGTACATACATACATGCATAAAATCCATAGATGTAGCACTCGTAATGTCTTCGCAATAATACATCTCTACCCTTTCTCAATACAATTACTAAATCAATTTCGTATTTTTGATTATTTTTTTTAATTTCTGTGTGCAACGATGTTCCATATTGTCACAAAGCTCATGTTGAATATAATCATTTTAGAAATTCAATTTTTCACATAAGATTGGAAAAGTTCGAAAATCCGTAGATAGAAGATGCCCACGAAGGTTATTGCAGGGTAAAGAGGACGATTTGCCCTCGAGTCTCAGAATTTAATTTTTTAAGGTACCATTTAAGCAATAGTAAAAAAATTTTTCTTTGCAAATTTTCCACTGATTTTTTTCAAATCTGATATGAACATGAACATGAACATGAACATATTTAGAGGGAGTATTGTGAAATTTTTTCAGATTTTTCGAACCTTAAATATGTCCTTGAAATGAACTTTGGAAACTTTGAGGGGATTTGTCTGAGCTGTAGACTCGAAAAAAATTCTAAAAGTTATTAATGGTATTTTACATTTCCTAGAATTTTTTCAAATTTTCTGTAGGGTTGGCCCACTCTACAGCTTTCAAAAATATGGTTTATTTAGTCGATAATTTGATTTAACGAATGAAAAAAATGGGTTTTGAGGTCTGTGAAGGGGGCTACCACTGCAAAAATTGTTTTTCAAACATAGTTGTAAAATATTCCTAATAACTTTAGAAAATTATTTATAGTTTACAGCTCTAAAATGGGGGCCTAAAAGACCCATCAAAGTTTTCAAAGCCCATTTTAAAATCTGACTAATGGTCCAAAAAATTCGAAAAAATTCCACAGCACTCTCCTAGGTACATTTACTTTTATACCAAGTTCGAAAAAATCGGCCAAAAATTCGCGAAGAAAAAAAATTAATGTAAAAATCCCCTCGAAAGTGTACTACCTTACTCCCCACTGAGAAGATAAAAAGTGGGGAATACGTTTAAAAATCATCTTGTATGTACTAGTATTTGAATAGTCCCTCAAAAAAACTGAATTCTGAGATACAAGAGGAAATTCTCCTCCTTACCCTACTATAGCTTTTACTTTGTTTTAATAGTTAGTTGTTCGCAAAAAATACGGGAGTATCACTTTTCATAAATGCTCATATGTAGTAGATTTCACGACGAGAATGTCACAGATAAAAAAAAAAATGTTTTTTTAGCCTGATTCTCGTGAGATATTATAACCACGAGAATTGAAAAAAGCATCGTTTCGCCATGCTTTCTTTCTAATCAGTATTAAGGGTAAGAAGGGTTCAACGGGGCTAAAATGTCGAAACCCTCAAAACGCACATCTAAGGCCCCTACTGAATGTACGTATCTAATTTCAAATTCCTAACTCAATTTGTAGGGGAGGTAAGCGAAGAATAAACTCAAAAAATGAAAAAAAAAAACGACCAAAAAACTATATTTTTGGGACTGCTAGGAGGTGCAATGGAGCTAAAAAGTCGAGACCCACAAAAGTGCACATCTAGAGTTTCTACTAAATGTACATACCAAATTTCAACTTCCTAGCTCAATATGGAGAGGAGTTATGCGAGGAATAAACTCAAAGAATGGAAAAAATGAGAAAAACTGATCAAAAAACCATATTTTAGGGGCTGTGAGAGGGTGCCATAGAGCTGAAAAGTCGAGACTCCCAAAAAGCTCATTTAGAGCTTCTTATAGTACATACTAAATTTCAACTTCTTGGCTCAATTTGGAGGGGAGATAGGGAAAGAGCAGCCCTTTTTCTAGGTTAAAAAGAGGAAAAATCCTCATATCTCCCTTCCTAATCGTCCTAAGAAGTTGGTTTTTGGGTATGTTATACAACGTTGAATTCTCTATCGGTTGGCTGAAAAAGGAACAATTTTTGCGTTTTCGACCCCCTCAGCACCACCTCCCCTAAATTAGGGCATAACTAAATTTTGACTCAAGGTCATTCCCATTCATATGTATCTAATCCGCTGCCAAACTGAGTCGATTTACCGAATTTGAGTGATTTTGGTCAGCATTAAGCCAAGCAAATAATTTTAGTATTCGGGGGGGGGGGGGGAAATATAAAAAAAAAAAAAAATAA
>FIZR01018556.1:0-18642 GCA_900060175.1 Ferrisia virgata
GACAGATTTTTATGGCCTGGAATGACATCAGTGGACTTATTTTATGAAGGATTGATTGTATAACTTTAAGTTGAAATGTTGAAGAAAATCAGAGATGCTTGAAGTTGACTCGTTAAAAAACTGGACCTTGACCTTAAATCGATTTTATGATCTTGAGTCGAAATGTCATCCATTGACCCGCCAACAGTCGATCTTGACTCTGGATTGATTTTATGATTTCAAGTCGAAATGTTGAAGAAAATCAGTAGACTTTGACCCGGGTTGATTTCATGATTTCAGGTTGAAATATTGAGGAAATGTGACGAAAATTATTTGTCAAGAAACAGCGAACATAAGAGTTGAATTTATACCGACAACTTACATTCTTTCGATGTTTACTCTTTGCGAGCAAAGAGTACCAAGTATTTCTTCCCCTATCTAACGTAGAAGGCTGATATTTGAATGTTTCTCAGTACAACTTTTGATTCTTTATCGATTGGCTGATTTTGCTTCCTAGCTCTCGCTCTTTCCAATTTGACATGACTGAATTTTGACCAAAGGAGGTCATTTTCACTCATTGATACCTCCATCCACTCATCAAATTTAAGAAATACCGGATAGATAGAAAATCAGACTTAACACATTTTAACGAATTTAGGATCGTTTTTATATCGAAATTAGTTCACTATTCAATCGAAAGAGATAAACGTCATCTCTAACAAAAATATGAAATAAAAGATGATCACGATGAAGATGAAATAAACAATCACCCTGATAAATCATTAGCTATAATGATAACGAATCATCAAACCCTAACGATAAACAACTGGATATTCGAAAACCTTGCTAATAAATGCTTACAAATATATAGTAAATAAAAGCAAATACATATTTCATTAATTAAAATTATTTCCAAAAAAAAAAAAACATTATCGAATATTTAACGTTGTTATTATACACTTCGCGAGAAAATTACTGACAAAAAGCGACCCAAGTGGAAGAGGATGCTACGCTACGGTACAGAACAGTACGGTTGAGCATACGATATCTCCGCACTAGCCACCGACTATCCGCCAAATTCGGATTTAATTTTCACTCGAAAATTGATACGAGCCGAACTTCCGGTTCGATTCGATACACGGTATTGGAAACGGCTTCCGGTGCAGAGAAGCCCACCATCGAGCGATGATAATTTACGAGGGCTCAACCAGTGCGCGGTGCAGTTCGGTACGGTGTGGTGCTTTTTTCAACCTCAAAGTCACTAAAAGGCAAAGCTACACAACTGGGCAAATAGAGGTGAAATTGTTTCACGGTTGAAATACAAACTTTCCAGTACTTTTACACTTCTCTGATGATCATTTTCTTAAAATGGTAACTATCACGATGATTATTAAACGTTTGGTTTCGAGATGTTTTGAAATTTTCATACAACTTTTTTTTCGCAATACATTGGTTTAATTTTTTTTTTTTTTCGCCGCATATTTCAGCCTCGATTGATTCATACGACGATGATAGTATTGGAAATAAAACCAACAAAAAGAGTAAATCCTATACTTTGAAAAGAAAATCAGACAGACATGTGTGTGAGCAAATACACATATGGTTTTGTAAGTGTAGGTGTATCCGGGGTATTACCAACGTTCGAGTACACGATTACACATTACTTCCCGCTCGTTTGCTTCTCTTTGGAATGCCTACATTTTCCTGTCTGCCAGTCTGAATATTTTCACATCCAGACACACGGTAAGAGGGAAAGAAAGAGAATGTATGAAGGTAGAAATGAGACATCGAGGGTGAAATCCGTTAATCCGAAAAATATTGCAAACAGCAACGTCGCTTGAGAAACGAGCCCTCTAAAGACATCCATCGGACAGTTATAACTTTCGCCGATAGTTTATTACTAGCGATTTTTCCACGCAGTGTTAATGGTCGCTTGGTCGATCGCCAGTCATCCCAGTTTTTCTATATTTTTAGTCTCTGCTCCTTTTTTCTTTGGTAACGGGTTCTTTTTAAGCATATACGAGTAAGATAGAGTAACTTTTCGTGAACGTTGTTAACACGTCATATTTCGTCGAGGAAGGTCGTTAAACGAGTAATGCGAGAGGATATACTGCACATATATATACGGCGGGGATATTCGTTTGGTTGTGTGCGTGTGTGTGTGTGTGTTGCTGTTGTTTTTGTTGTTGTTGTTCATGTGCACGTATAGATGTGAGTATATAGGTATATATACACAGTTAGTACTTGTAGTACGTGTATGTGATTGTATTATGAGGAGAGAGGGTATGGGATGATGACGATGAGGACGTAGCGGACCGATTGAATTGGCTCGCAGCCAAAATCTCATTTGTCTTGCGACCCTTTCTATTGGACTTTTTTTCCCTTGTACATTTTCTATTTCTTTCTCGCCTTCTATGCTTACCATACACCTTCCTCCTCCTTCCCATGTACACTTTCTCATTCTACTACAACAAACGACACTGATAAGCAACTGATCCTTTCCATTTTAAAGGTATTCGTCTTTTCTTTTTTTTTTTTTTTTTGTCGGATAGTTTAGCTCGCGTTTTCTTTTCTTTTCTTTTCGTTTTTGTTCCAATTTCAAACTCCCCAATTCTTCACTCTGTCAACCTCGAATCGGCCCCCCCTCCCCACGTCACCGCCAACGCTTCGTTACGTACACAGTACACACCGCACAGCAATTCCGATTGCCGGCAATTTGCTGACCTTTCGTTTAAGCTTAAACAAACGATTACCCTTTCGAATTGTTCTTTTTTCATTTGCACCGCTATCCCTCGCTCATTTCTTGCTCGCGTCGTAAACCGTTTACCTATTGGAAATTTATTCTGTACGCGATATTTCATCGGGTTTTGGGTTCCAGATGTACGCATCCATACCTAGCCAACTGCCCTTTTATTTATTTATCCATGCACTATAATGAAAAAATTATGTTTTTAATGTCCCATCGAATTATAGCCAATAAGTAAGCAAATTATCGAGGGAATAAGATTCAACAAAAACCGAATTTTATCGATCGTTATTCGTTGGATTTTTCCAAAACACTGAGAAGTCATGTGAGAGAGAGAGAGAGAGAGAGAGAGAAAAGAGTTGGAAGGAATACGGAACATGGTCGGTGCAAAGTCAAGATAAGAGATACATAGAGATGGAAAAAGTAATGTTTTTTTTTCCTCGCATTTTATTTTCATCTACCAGCAGCGCAGCGTATTTGTTTGTATTTCTTTTCATTTACGATGGATGAAAACCATCCATAATAAATATATACGTGTATATATATATATATAGGTATGTTATGTGTAGGTAATCTATCAGAAATGTAATTAAAATTTAGGTCTTGGTGGAATTATCGCCACGTTTGCAGACACAGGTTATACCCTATATACTGTGTGGCTGTAAACAGGTAGGTAATAGTAGAATGACGATGGCGATGGTACTGCAATAGGTTACGATGCTATGTGCAGATTGTGCCTACTGGTAGAATAGATACACGACGGCGACGGCGTAGCAAAGGGAGAGGCGATGATTCCGCTACATAAATTGTATTTATTTGTTTTTACCCGTTTGTTGTTGTTGTTGTCGTTGTCGTAGTCGTCGAAGCGAATGACAACGACGACACTCTCTCAAAGGCGGTACGGAAATCGTTGTTTATTGACATTCGAGTTGCAGTGTTGCGAGTAATCAGGCGTAAAAAAATGCCAATCTACATTGGCCAATATAGTAGGGGTGCCTGCTGCTACGGCAGTACCTAGATTTTCAGATCATCACAGTTGCATACCTCACCTGCATATCAGCAAAAGGATTATCTCATTCCTTTTTGGCGGATTTTTTCAAAATGGTTTCAAAGGTTGAAGCTTTAATAAGCTCTTTTACTATTCAGGCTGATTTTCCAAGTCATATTAGTCAATGAAAACCAGGCTATTATGGTCTATCGACTTAGGGTAGATTAGGAGTAGGGTATTAACAGAATTCGTTTTGGCTTCCTAGAAGACCATTAGGATCATTTTTGGCCATGTCAGATATTTATTATTTTTTACATTTCAACTTGAAATCTTAAAATCAATGAATGGTCGAGGTCAACCTGTTTTCATTTTCCTCAACATTTGAACTTAAAATCATGAAATCAATCCAGAGTCAAAGTCAACTGTTTATGGGTCAACTTTAAACATCTTCAATGTTCTTCAACTTTTCAACTTGAAGTCTTAAACACAACCGAGATCAAGGTCAACTAATTTTTTTCGACTTTTCAACTTGTAATCTCAAAAACCAATACAGGATCAAGCTGAACTGTTGGTGGGTCAACGGATGACGACATTTCAACTCAAAATCATAAAATCAATTCAAGGTCAAGGTTCACTGTTCACGGGTGAAATTGAAACATCTATAATTTTCCTAAACATTTCAACTTAAAATTATAAAATAAGTCCACTGATGTCAGTCAAATGATGACGTCACATTGTTAACGGTCCACTGATTCCATCCAATAATGATGGTCAACTGCCAACAGTCAACTGTTGGCAATTTTTCCAGAATGCGCTAATAAACATCTTTCGTAGCCAATAAGTCCACTGATGTCATATCTCTAATTTTCTTCAACATTTCAACTTCAAATCATAAAATCTATCCTTCACAAAATAAGTACACTGATGTTAGTCCAATGATGACGTCACACTGCTGACAGTCCACTGATGTCACATCTCTAATTTTTTTCAACATTTCAACTTCAAATCACAAAATCAATCCTTCACAAAATAAGTACACTGATGTTAGTCCAATGATGACGTCACACTGCTGACAGTCCACTGATGTCACATCTCTAATTTTTTTCAACATTTCAACTTCAAATCATAAAATCTATCCTTCACAAAATAAGTACACTGATGTTAGTCCAATGATGACGTCACACTGCTGACAGTCCACTGATGTCACATCTCTAATTTTTTTCAACATTTCAACAAAAAATCATAAAAGCAATTCTTTAAAAAATAAGTCCACCTATGTCATTCAAGGCCATAGAAATTTGTCCCCTAATGTCAGTCCAATGATGACCCCACACTGGAGTGACATCAAGGGACATATTTTCATGGACTGGAATGACATCAGTGGACTTATTTCACAAAGGATTGATTTTGTGATTTCAAGCTGAAAGGTTGAGAAAAATTAGAGATGTGACATAAAGGGATTTATCAACATCGAAAGATGTTTAGTAGCATATTCTGCAAAAATTGTCCACAGTTGACCATCATCATTGGACAGATTTTTATCGCCTTGAATGACATCAGTGGATTTACTTTATGAAGGATTGATTTTATGATTTCAAGTTGAAATGTTGTGGAAAATTAGTTGACTTTGATCCTGGTTGATTTTAAGATTTCAGGTTGAAATATTGAGGAAATGTGACGAAAATTATTTGTTGAGAAACAGTGAATGTAAGAGTTAAGTTTATACCTAAAACATAAAAAGTATCAGAACTTACATTCTGAGTATCGAGTATTTAATTTTGGCATGGATATGTCTTAGCGTTGCGAGTCATTCTGTGAAAGCGTGAAATTTATGGTGTGATAGGGTCAAGGTCAAGGTAAACTAATTTTCCACAACATTCCAACTTGAAAACTTAAAATCAAATCAGGGTCAAGGTCAATTTTTCACTAGACAACTGATGACGACATTTCAAATCAAAATCATAAATCAATTCGAGGTCATGGTCAACTGTTGATGGGTCAGGTCAGTTTTCTTTGATTTTCCTCAATGTTTCAACTTTAAATCATGAAGTCAATCCAGAGTCAAGGTCAACTGTTTATGGGTCAACTTTGCACCTTAAATTTTCCTCTCAGCATTTCAACTAGAAATTATAAAATCAACCGGGGTCGAGGTCAGCTAATTTTGCTAGACATTTCTACTTGAAATCTTAAAATCAATCGGAAGTCAAGGTCAACTGATGACGACATTTCAACTCAAAATCATAAAATCGATTCAAGGTCAAGTTCCACTGATTTGACGAGTCAACTTCAAACATCTCTCATTCTCCTCAACATTTCAACTTTAAATCATAAAATCAATTCTTCATAAAATAAGTCCATTGGTGACATTCTATGTCATCAAAATCTGTCCACTGATGTCAGTCCAATGATGATGTCACTGACGGTCAACTGTTGACGATTTTTCCAGAATGTGCTATCAGACTTCTTTCCATATTAAAAATGGAAAAAAATTAACGATTATAATGAGTGACTTTCGACCTTTATGTTAAAATGTTGACATGGATGTCTAACATTTTTGTTTTTTTGTGTTAGTGGTGTATTTTTTGGATGAAATATCAAGTGTGAACTAGAAGTAAGCAGAGTAATGGTTGATGTTATGATTTCATTTTGATTTCAGATAAAAGAGTAATGCATTGTTATTGCATTTCATGTTGAAATGTTTAAGTTGGATAAATGGGCAAAAAAATTGGCTAGCAGGTGGTGTACGTTTTTCATATGGATATGTTACACATCAATGATGTAGAATTTGTGCCTAAATTTAATTACTTCTTTTATACAGTTCCTGACAATTGGGCTTTAGTGTATAACTTTTATTGCTCATCTATGACTAGGCCTATGCATACAATCTACGCGGAACTCGTATTTCTACGATAAAAATTCCTTATACACGTAACTAAACTTCGGTATACGTACAGAGCAGAGCAGCGCAGCGCAGCGCAACAAAACACAATGAAGAATATACGTAAGATGTTTCGAGTATTCGCGAAATTTAAGCTCATACTTTAAGGTATAAGTTTTGGCATCGGTAAGATTAACACCGCAGCATTAGATGAGTAGACGACAACAATACGGGAAGCGGTAGTATTTTCGGTGGTATACCGTGTAATGCATAATATCGCAGCGTATATATAAGAAAAGCAGCTATGGAACAGGAGCGAGAGCAAAGCGAAAGAGGTGCGAAAATATAAAGAGTAAACCGACACCCATCCGTCTTATATACCTATATACCATATACATTGGAACGTGCTCGGTAGTGCTTCTACGCGCTAATGTTTTCATCTCACGTCAAAATCCTTCTACAATATATACCTATCTAACGTAAGCTAGCTAGCTACCCACCTACCTACCTTCCCCTATAACCTATCCACCTACACGCTAAACAAATCAAACGAGTTTGGTAAATTAAATGAGAATTTCCAGCGTTGAATTACGAATACGCGACGCGACACGATACGACGCGACGTGACGCGAAGCAGGTACATTTACGACGATACTTCACGTGGAAAACTATAAGCTTCTCATTGTCAGATGGAGAAAACATCGAACAGGATGGTGTGACGCCAAATGAACTTTTTTTCCCCATTTTCAATCGCGTATACCTACCACCTAGCTACACCTACCTTGGGAGGTGAAGATTTTTCGACCCGCTCGATTCGTTCAGACGATCGGTAGGTACACAGTATAAAAGGAGCAGATAGGTATCTTCTACCTATCTAAAAGTATCCTGTATACAGCGACGAATCGATCGTATCTAGTCGTCGTTGTGGCGACATATTCTACATGTAGAATGTGAGAATGGTTCGCGACACGATGCGACGCGACCAGACGCGAATTTATTAAGAAGCGATTGAGAGAATAATTAATTTTTCGCAGTTGATCGAGAGAGGAAGAGTGAGATATACGAGTAAAGCCATTAATTTTAATTAAAATCTTGTCAAAAGTTTATATATGCGACGATGAGGCGAACGAGACTCCGTATAGTATGTATATATACACACACACACACACTATATAGTAAATCTTATGTATGTTTATGTAGTATGTATGTGTATTGCACATAGGCATCGGGTGACGAAAGCAGGAAATATAACGCAAAGGGCAGAGACAGTGGTTGCGTCTGCGGAATAACCAACTGTCTATGGTTATGCGTGAGTCTGAGCATCGTAGATTATCTTCATGGGTATGATTTTACGATGAACATAAGAAAGATGTAAGAACACTACTACGATATTTGATTACCTAAAGATGGATATCGGTCGTCGGGGTGCGGAGGAAAAAATTAAGATCTTCGACTAGGATGATTTTTAGATAGCGGGTCATACCTGCCTAATTCTTATTTTGGAAATTGTCATAGGCATACAGATCCATTCATTTATTGAAAAATTGGCGATAGCTGTGTACGAAAACAAGCTATTTGACTTCATTATCGTGTTCAGGTGGTTAGATTCATACGAAGATGACACTAACATCACTAACCTAGGTATTGCCCAAAATTTAAGGAAGGAGGTGCTGTTGAGCCGCAAAGCAGCCGTTATTTAAAAAAAAAAAACGCATATCAAAGCATTTTTAAAATTTTTGAATACGGCTCAACCCCCCAAATAATTTTTTTCAAAATATCTAAAAATTGTACCCATAAAAAGGCATATCTATTCTCTGGCAGGGGTCCACAGCTGCTGCAATTCAAGGTTTCCTTTGGCCATCCCCCCTTCTCACCCCCCCCCCACCAATGAAAAATTGTTGAAAAATTGGTGTTGATAAAGCTATCGTCATTATGAAAATTTAAATTAAAACCATGATTCTTCCTCAAATAGGCGCAGACACAGATTGTTTTTTTTTTTTAATATTTTGAGCGAGAACGAACGTGGGGGTGGGGAAACATAAAATTTTTTCACAGGTACTCAGAAGAGCATTTTAATTTTGTTTTTTTTCAAACATTCAAGAGGGGGGGGGGGTTAGTGAAAAGAAGTTGTGAAATTACGTCAAATGAACGTGAGTTCCTGAATCGACACTTGACCTCTCTTGCAGTTTAAAATTTCAAAACTTAAACATGAGAAATCAAAAACAATTATTTTTTCGATTTCTTTAGTACTAACGTGTCACAGTCGGCCACACGAGACCTGAAAAAAATTTTCACAATTTTTTTTATGTTTTTCAGGGGCTCTAAAACCATCTTTAGAAATAGAAAAAATCTAATATTTCGAGTTTTTTGAGATGAAAAGCAAAAAAAAAAAAATACTTTGATTTATTGTATGTGATGAGATTTCGTTTTTTTTTTTTACTTCATTGCCTTATAAAATTTTTAATAAATTATTTTTTCTATTTTTAAACAGGATTTTAAAACCGTTGA
Source organism: Ferrisia virgata (assembly GCA_900060175.1). Classification (NCBI taxonomy): domain Eukaryota; kingdom Metazoa; phylum Arthropoda; class Insecta; order Hemiptera; family Pseudococcidae; genus Ferrisia; species Ferrisia virgata. Next base: position 9,100 of record FIZR01018556.1, read on the forward strand.
AAAGTGAAATAAAGTTTGGAAAAGTTTTCTTTGGACGCATATGTGGTCTACCATGGCAAGTTGGTAATAAAAAAAATAAAAAAATTCTTTTCTCGATTTTTCATGAAAATTTCAAAATTTTACTGGGGCGGGGGAGAGGGAAGAAGTGGAATTAAGGGTCAAGTTGGAGACATTACGCAATTTTTTTCACCACCCCCTCCAACTTTCAAAAAAAAAAACTCAAAATTGAAACAATTTAGTGGCTAATGCGGTAAGTAGAATTTTGATTTCTTGAAAATCTGCAACAGGCGGGTTCTTATACAATGACTTCAAAATGATGAGGTGAAAATTTCATCTTTTCAACACAATTTTTCAAATTTGCAAAACTGATTCAAAATTTGCCAATTTTTAAAAATTTTCAAAAAATGGAAAAAAAGACCCGAAAATGGAATTATTACACATATTTATAACCAAAAATATCGGTTTTTAAAAAAACGTTACGTTTTGCATTTTTCCACGATGTTCTGAAAAACAATGAAGAAATTTCTTTTTGAGAAACTATTCCAGAAATGGATACAGATCATCAATTTTAAATGATCAAGGGCAATATTACAATTTTACCTTCCACAACCGATTTTTCAATGGCATTCAAAAATGATTATTTTTCGCATTTTTCAAAATAAATCGGTTACAAATTGAAAAAATGCAACATAAATTTGTTGTTTTAGACCCTTAAAAGCAAGTTTTCGTTTTTTTCTTTTTCTTGATATGCAGCATCGGAATTCTTACTGAGAACCTCTGAAAAAGGATAAAAGCGATAAAAACCGACCTGAAATGAACAAAATATTTATGTAATAATTCCTTTTTTGAAAAAATTCAAACAAAATTTTCAGAATTTGTTTTTTAATTTTTTGAAAATTTTTGGGTCAGTTATGCAAATTTAAAAAATTGATTTGGAAAGCTAAAATTTTTACCACGTCATTTTGAGGTTATTTTAAAAAAAAGGAAAGAAATCAAGTGATACAGGATTTTTTGATACAAGATTTGAACTCAGCGTGGAAGATATTTTCAAAATCACCTAGTTTCATTCAGAAACATTCCGTACACAGCTACTTTTGTGTATTTGCGCCTAAATTTGCCTTTTGCTCAGAATCATACCGCGATAAATAACTTACAACGATTTATTCGAATTCAGCGCGAAAAACTTCTACAAAATGATGAATTTAACGTACTGGGACACGAAAAAAATTTAATTTTGCTGGCAATTAACATATTTTGCCCAGTTTTTCATAGTTTTTTGAATTTTTCTAATTTGCAATAATTTCTTCGCGAATTTCCTGTGCAAAGGGCTGTTTCGAGATATACAAATTTTTCCGGCTTCAATCACCAAGGTGGCACATTGTCATCAATTTTTCTACGTACAATTCCAAACAATAGAGAAAATATTTCTGCAAAACGCCTTCCACTGCAGATCGTTCAAGCACATAGTTTCAAAATCCTTCAACTAATTACAAATAAAAGATCTCGTTAATGTTCGAAAATACGCAACACACACACGTACCCTGGCTACTTTCTAATGGGTTTTTCTCACGTCCAAAAAAATACGTACAGTATATGTGTTTTTGATAAAAAGAAGCAGAAAAAAAAATCCAACCTTCGAGTGTTTTTCGTGCTACGTGACAAGCCGATCGTTGGTTGTTAGGAGCATTGCGATTGGGAACGCATCGCACGAACGATAATTTTGCAGGTTAATTTCGTCTACAGACGTCTTACTCGTGTTCTCAAAAGCTCTCGCTGTGTTTTTTCTTCGAAGATTCGACGTAGTGGCCTATTCCGTAGGGTGGATCTTTTATTTTTTTTTTCTTCGCCTGGCACAGCATATACCGTATATTCCATTTCGCCGCAGCATTCATTCGTATTGTCGTCGTAAATATTCATCGACAGTGGCATTTCGTTTTTCAACCGTTTTTTTTCCTCTCTTTCTAACGCGCACACCCCAAAAATAAAATAAAAAAAGGCCGAGGGCGAAAAAAATGCGAAAAATATTCAAACTAGTACGACAATCGAGGCGAAGCGAGGAGAGAAAAAAAATGCAAAATAAAACCGGCCAAAAACACGTAGAATACGAAAAAAAAAAAAAATGACTGCAGCAGGCCAAGAAGGACGAAGCGATGATGATGAGGATGATGATGATGATGATGATTTATAAGGTAACGTAGCAGAAGAGCGTGCTACACGAGACTAGGTTTCTGGCTGCCTTCACCCTCGCTCGCTTCCCATCATCATCGTACCACGCAAATGTATCCGAGGCAATTTAAAACGTCAATTAGGCGGTGACAAATGATAATCCGGACGAAAGTCGAGCTTTTCTTTTCACCGAATAAGTATAAGGACGGTTGTGTTTCCTTAAATTGTATGACAGAAAATCTCGTTTACCAAAAAATAAAAAAAGAAAGAAGAAAAAAAAAGACAAAGTAACGCCGTTAATTTTCATACCGTCTGACTGTTGTTAGGTTGACGATATAAAGGAACCGAGCTACCTAAACCTATGGAAGAGCAAAGAGCAGGGAATGACCGATTGTATGTATGTACTTCGTACAGGCACAGGCTGAAGCACAGGGACTAGTTTTATTTTTTTATACCATCCGACGTATGTGTATATGCATTACCTAGATTCACGACCAATGTTCCCTGCCATTTTTTTTTTTCGCGTTTATGGCATTATTTTTTTATTTTTTTATTTTTAGCATGAAGATGAACACGGGGAGGCAAAGAGGAAATTTAAATTTCGTACCAGTTTCGAATTGCCAACGAACCAATGAACGAGCATACGTAAAATGGAAAACGACGAACAGGACGATGACGACGACGATGTTCCGATGAATTATAAATATATTTTATCGATCGGAGCACCCGGCCCGTCCGAATAAACGAGCCATTTATAGGGCTATTTGCGTGAAATACGCGACGATGCGATATACGATATAGGCGTAAGGATGATTGCTAGAAAAACGCGACAATAAAAGTACTATACGTTATGGGGTGTTTTTTTTTCAGCCTATTTTTTCGTGAATTTTTTTTTTTTTCTCTGCTAACGTTATCTTCTTTTGTCAATTGGTGTTGAATTCGTTTCGATGAAAGGGCATACAATTGTAAATACGTCCACGTAGCTAGAACTATGTAGGTATGCGAAAATATAAGCATGCCACAGATGGTCAGTCGGTTTCGCATTTTTTTTTTTCACTGAAACGATGACCTTTGAAAATTAACTTTTCAATCCAGTTATTGCCTTGGATTGAATTTTGCCATAGAATAGAATGTTGCAACAACAGATAAAATCTGCCCCCCCCCTATTTATACGGGGTGTTTCAGAGCACAAATAACGAATTTCAGCCATAGACTAGGCAACACATACTGAGTCTATGTATGTACGTTTGCCTAGCCTTTGAGCCGCAGGGGCTAATCAACTCTGATTCAAATTTTTTTTCCAATTTCGTATGAGTTTTTCAAGCGAAAGCAGCTCCAGAATCAAAATAGGTAGAGGTTTGGAATTTGTTTGAGGGAAAATAGAATTTTATCTGGACTACGGCGAGGTAGTTATTTTCTGTAATAGCAGAACAGAGAAGCCAGCAATGGACAAAATAATGATAAAAACATGTACCAAAACCATTGACTTTTATAATTTTTGGTTGAATTATTCAAAAATTTGTTGCCATGGCGCATCAATTTGATTGATGTTATTGCAAGAAAAAAATATTTGCTCTTTTCAATGCCGTAAACTTCATTTTTCTATCTTACTTAAATGAAAAATAAATAACATTTCAATGCTCAAAAGTAACAAAGAATTCATTTTTTTCAAAGTTTCATTCTTATTTCTCAGGATTCAAATGATCATAATTCAACATCTAGGTGAGATAGAGAGATGAGATATGCAGCACTGAAAAGAGCAAACTTTTTCCCCCAGTAATATCAATTTAACTGAAGCGTCAAGGGAATGCATTTTTGAATAATTCAACAAGAATGATGAAAATCAATGGTTTTGGTACAAGTTTTTCTCATTATTTTTTCAACTGCTCGCTTCCTTGTTCTGCTATGACAAAAACCAACAACATCACGATAATATAAATGAAATTCTCTTTCCCTTCGAATAAATCTCAAATTTCGACCTATTTTGGTTCTCGAGCAGCATTCGTTTGAAAAACTTCTACAAAGTTGGAAAAAAATTTTCTGAAACAGAAGAGATCAGTACCTGCGGCTCAGAGGCTAGGCAAACATACATACACAGACGCGGCATGTGTTGCATAGTCACTCACTGATATCCCTCATTCCTACCCTAAAACACACTGCATAGAAGAGCTATATTCATGCCCGATTTAAAATCAAAAACGTAAAGAACTTTCATTTATATTCATAAAACTTACAGAGTACTGCTCTTTTCAACGCTTCAAAAAATTTTATCAAAAATTCGGCCATTCTCAAAGAATTCCTCGGGCCAAGTTAAATTACATTCATGACCTCCTTTGCCCCCCCTCCCAGAATTTCCAACCCTGGTAACGAAAATTAAACAAACCGAATGAAAATGGAAATAAATGAATTCACAAATGCACGTAGAATTTTTCAGAAGTATTCTCAATAATTATTTACACCAAAATAGCCATTTTCCAACCAAAGGAAAATCATTTCAGATCCGAGACATGTCCTCAAAAGCTCAAATAGGATTTTAATTTAATCTACACACATTTCCTTCCTTTTTTAAAACCAGTTTCTCCACCCTACGGCGGTTACAAGAAGAGGGGATGTCATCAGAACTCTTTTCAAGACCACAGAAAACCAATGATACTATTTTTGTTCATGAGGGATATCTATTTTTTGCTGAAGAGACTAAAACTCGTCAACTCTATTGGATACAGAAAAAAATCAATTCAATTTAATCAAAAGGTCAAGATTGGCCACGAATTAGAATATTATTTAAGCTTCAGATGAAATTTAATCGAGTTCAAAATTTAAGGAGAGGGAGAGAGGAGGAAGAGGTTGGAAAAAAACAAAAATTATTCTTAAAGTAGTCCATAGAGGACCAAAAGTTACACTTATAACATACACGGCGTCTGACGAAAAAAAAAGGTCAGATGAATAATATATTGCATACCTTGAAAATGATAGGGGCAAATTCTGCTCATGGAAAATTAAGTTAAAAATGAATTCTCAAGTATAGAAATGGGTAGCACGCGCAAAACTGAACAACTTTTGTGAAGTTCATTTTTGGTCCAGCTTTGAAATTAAATGGGCTAGCAGCACATCGTGTATCAAAAATCACTTCGGTGCAAAACTTTTCTTGTATCCCCTACAATTTTCATGTCAGAAAAAAATTGAAGAGAACAAAATCTGTTCCAGTTTTGATGTTTTACTCTAGTTCAGCGCCAACAGTTGACCGTCATCATTAGATGACATTAGTGACCAGATTTTAATGGCCTGGAATGATATCGGTGGACTTATTTTATGAAGGACTGATTTTATGATTTTCAAGTTGAAATGTTGAGGAAAATTAGAGATGTTATTTGTGAGCCGTCATCAGTGTGACGTCATCATTGGGCTTATTTTATAAAGCACTGATTTTATGGTTTCAAGTTAAAATTTTGAGAAAAATTAGAGATGTGACATTATTGGACTTGAGGAGATGTGACGAAAATTATTTGTTGAGAAACAGCTAATATAAGAGTTGAATTAATACCGACAACGTAAAAAGTATCAGAACTTACATTCTTATGATGTTTACCCTTTGCGTGCAAATAGTACTGAGTATTTTTTTGAGAATCTTTTTTTTATTCACAATGCGTCAATAACCCCTTTAATTATGCATTTATGCTAATAAAAATGAACATCGTAATTTAGTTTTGCACCTACTATCCATTCTTAAACTAGAAAATTTATTTAAACTTAATTTTTTACTAAACAGAATTCGTTCCTTCAATTATGAAGATGGGCAACTCATCGATGCGATGTGTTTTTTTGGTGGTATGTATTTAAACTTTAGGTTTGAACAAACTCTTACAGAACACCCTGTATACAAAAATGAGATGACTAGAGCATGCAACTAAGAAGAGAAATTAAAGGGAGATCCAATTTTATTTTTTTAACATTGAAAAAAGTTGATACATCGACTAGTAGGGCCTTTCCACAAGTGACCCAACATACTAAAATATTATGCCTATGATTCTGAATGTACCTTTCAAGGGTTTCAACTTATAGACGTATTTGCTCCGCCCCCACCCCCTCATTCCCAAAATAGTGGGATTTTTATGAATTATTAACCATTTTTAAAATTTGTTCCTTCCATAACTCTTTCCTAAATTTAGCTAAATGATTAAAATTCGGTGTATAAATTTAGTATAAGAAATCGTAGATGAGCCTTTTGGGTATTTCAACTTCGCAGTCTCATTTCATCTCTTACAGCCCTCAAATGGTGTAATTTTGAGCAGTTTCTTCGACTGAATGGCGAATCAACTCCGACCCTTACGACTCTCCACTTACAATCTGATCTAATAAAACAATAATTAGATTTATTTTAAATCCACATGATATTCGAGTCTTATATGATTTCTAGCAATAATAGAACACCATTTGAGCGAAACCTCTTTAATGTATTTACAAATACATCACACTTTTTTCTCTCTCTCTCTCTTTCTTTCTCTTTGCAGGCAAACAGAACACGAAGAGGGAAAAAATCCCAGCAATCTGAGGTCCCTGTATCCAACGGAACGTCGAATAAATTAATTCGACGTTTCTTTTCGGTCGTCTTTATACGAATACGTGTGGGAAGTAAAAACAAAATATAATTCGCATTTCTCTTTCGTATACCGACAAATAGAGGCAGGTAGGTAGACGCAATTACCACCGATACAGAAAGAACAGCCACCCTTGGCGAATCGACTTTCGCACACTAACACATATTTGTACGTGTAGATTGAATATTTCTTTGAAAATTTCCCTCATTTCGATAACACACGTAGACAGATTCGATGGCGCAGCGTGGCGTGGTGTGGCGTGGGCGCCGGAGTCAGCGCCGCTGGTGGTAAAGAAACATATTAGGGTTGCTGCGCTTTTTACGTACGTTACGTACGTACCTAGTCTACCTATATATTTCGCGTTGTATCTGCAAAGTGAAAAAAAAAAAAATAAAAAAATGAATTTCCGAACGACAACAAATGAAAAAAAAAAATTCCAGTCGAGACCTCTATCGCGCGTGCAAATAGAAATCAAAGGAAAATACGGAAATTAAAAAATCAAAAAAAAAAAAAACCAACGGTAACGTCGAAAAATACGCGTACGAGCGAGTAAGTGTATCTCGAGCTGGTGGCTGCGTTTGAAATCCAAAACACGCCGATGTGTTTTCTCGTTTTTCCTCCCTTCCCCCCCCCCATTACTCTCCTTTATCTATCTGTCTTTTTCTGACACGTTTTTTCTCTACGTATTCATTGACCATCATCACTAAACCACTACCACTGACGTAAGCTTCATTTCACTCACTTCATCGCGAAATAAAAAGCTCGCCTTTTTGAATTAATTTTTACCCTCCCCGCGTACTTCGGCTGTTGCTCGATTACCGCAGTAAATACCCAGGCCGCCGCCGGACAAGCAGCAGAAAAAGAACCGGTTGATAATTTTCGATAAATCGTGGGAAAAAAAATTACTCGTTGGTAAATTCATTCGTCGCGTAATATTCTTTTGAAATATTCAAAACTCTTCGAGCATAGAAAATGCGCTTCCATTATGCGCTAATGCTTTCACTTTTTTTCGCTCCCTACCATCGACCATTCTTCCTCACGCGGCCTTTTTTTTTCCTCCCCGGCCGTATTTCCCGGCTATTTTTTTTTTATTTTTTTTCATCATTCCTCGTTCTCATTTAATTACCAAAGCTTTTGTTTCGTTAGTGAATTAACGTCCCGTCGCTCGAGTCACGTTGGCGTAACCGAGCACACCCCTACACGCCCGCACCATATTGAAGAGAAAAAAAAGGAGGCAAAAAATTGGAAAAAAGAAGGGCGAAATTATCGAAACGTTATACCTGTGGGAGACGTTGCGTCGCGTCCTCCTCACATCGCATCGTCGACATTGTCGTCTTCGCTATTTCGAATACGAACGTACCGTGAGCGAGAGAGAGAGAAAGAGAAAGAGTGAGTACATTTTCGTATATCTAGATCTACATAATATGGTATAGAGAACGCGCTCCCCACTCCCTCCCTTGAGCCATACCTTTTGTCGTCGTATCTAACCCCCGCATTATTAAAACACAGAAAAACCTCGTTACAGATTCAATAGCCAGATAAACGCGATACGAAAACAGCCTGTTCATTGTTTTTCCAAGCCTTAATAATTAATCCCCTATTTCTCTTGTTCTACGCGTATTTTCTCTTTGCAGAGTTGCTCGCTTTATATCTCGATTTAATAGTTGTTGTTGTTGTTGTTGTTGTTGTAGTATATACGAGTGCGTTCTTTTTCCAAGTGTTTTTTTTTTCCTATTTTCCTTTTTCAGTTTCGTTATAACAGGAATAATATACTAAATAGGTACTTAGATAGATACCAACGTACAGACAGGATGGTGAGAAGGCAGATAGGCAAGATAGATAGGAATACCAGAAGCACGTACCTATTCCTACCTTACCTGCTTTCATCGAACATACATGTACCTAGCTACCCACCTACTCATACCTACGAATAATACCCGTATAACGCTTCCGGTTCGATGGATGGTTGATTAAAAGCATTTATCATGTTACGAAATACATACAAACCGCAACACACCTCTATGAGATCTTACAATCAAATTTCAATTACGTATGATTAAACCGCGAGGAGGAACTTTGAAACAAATAAATAAATAAATAGGATCATTCGGAAAAACTTGACGTCGTTAATACTTTATTTTAATCCTAAATTTCCCTTTCTCAAAAATGAAAACTTATACTTGAAAAAAAAAACAATTCACCTAAATTCCATTTTTTTAAAATTCATATTTTGCTATAAAGAATTTTAACGTCAAGTTTCCCCATTTTTTCAATTCATTTGGAAATTAAAAGGAACATCATTACGATTGGCAACACTGAAAAAAAAAAGTTTCTTAAACCAGACAATTTTCGGAATATGACCCCTTCCCTCCTCCCTCCCACATCCATGTCAATAAGAAAAAAAATCGTTAAAACTTGAGCGAAAATTCGCCCTGAATGGATGAAAATTGATCTAAAACATGAAAAAAAAAAAAAAAAAAAAGTTAAAATCATCGAAAATTGAGTACAAATTTGATAAAAATCGGTAAAAAGTGAAATAAATTGATCAAAATTAAGAAAAAATTTTGAAAAATTGATGAAAATGGATAAAAAGTGCAGAAAATGGATCAAAAATCATTAAAAAATGTTAGTAAATAGGTAAAAATTTGATAATAAATGGGTAAAAAAAGTAAAAAAATTCATCACAAATACAGCAAAATTATTGAATAATGAGTGAAAATAGGACTATAAATATTAAAAAAAAAAAAAAAAAAAAAAAAAAAAAAAAAAAAAAAAAAAAAAA
>FIZR01018563.1:0-43934 GCA_900060175.1 Ferrisia virgata
TTGTGACCAAGGTGGACTAAAATCTTATCGAAATTCATCTATTTTTCTCATGAAAATGAATGAATTTCCTCTTTGGAAATTTGAGAATTTTTGAGATATTAAAAAATCAATGAATTTGACCTAAAATCTAGAGTTGCGCTAGAGTGCGCCAGAAGGTACATTGGTTATCTACTATTAATTAATACCTTAATGTGTAAAATATGTCAGAAACATGTCATTTTTGCATTAGAAGTGTGCCATTATCATGTCAGAAATGTGCTATTCTAGCGTCGAAAACATGCCACTAATGTGTCAAATACATGCCATTAATACGTCACAGTAATGTCACAACCATGTCATAAGGAAGTCATTTTGAAGTCATCCTGGCGATACAATTGCACCATTTCAATGTCATTGTCATGAGTTTGGCAAATATTTAGTGATATCTGATTGGCCGAAGCATTGCTAGAAATGTGCCATGTTTTGTTATAATTCTCACATTAGAATTGTGTCATGTGACACTACATTTCCTGACACTATTTGCATGATGTGCGAATTACGACGAAATCCTGTGCCCTAAAAATGTATTTTTAAAACTAAGTCAGTTTTGTAATTGAGTTAGAAAGCTGAAATTTGGTGCCAAATGATTTTGAGGTTATTTCACAACCATTGTAACCCCGCATATTTCTTTTTTCCATTGAAAGTTGGAGGTAAAGGGGTAATGAAAAAAAGTTGCAAAATGACGTTAAACGAACGTGGAAAAAATTCGGGACCTCCAAATAGGCTTTCTCGGCTTTTCACACCGCCCTCCCCCTGCCAATGGGCTAAAAATTTCATAATTCACATAAAAATCAAAAAATATTTTTTTAATTTTTTTGCTATTAACGTATCATAATTTACCAAATAGGACAAAAAAATTTCACAATTTTTTTTGCTTTTCAGGGGTTTTAAAATAACGTTTAAAAATGGTAAAAATCAATATTTTGAATTTTTTGGGGGTAAAACAGGAAAAAAATGCTTTCATTTATTATGTAATCAGAAAATATCAGATTTCGTATTCTCCGTGAAAAAATTTAAAGTAAATGATATTTTCCATTTTTAAATATGTTTTTAAAGCCACTAAAAACCAAAAAAAAATAAATTTTTTTTTTTTGGTTTCACGCGTTTTACTACGCCACATTGTGCCATAAAACTTACGAAAGAAATTTTTTTCTATTTCTTATATAAATTTTGAAATTTTAAATTAATTTGGAAGTAGGCTAGAGTCAAATTAGAGATCCAAAATTTTTAGTACGTTCATTTGACGTCATTTTGCAACAAAATCGAGTTTATCAAAGATTTAGGTTTAAAATACAAGGTGATCTGATAAAAACATTACAAGATTTTTTGGCTCAAGGGAGGGAGGTTGGATCGCTGTATCTTCCTTTGGCTATGCCACTGCTGACAAGGGAACTACTCAAATTCACCATGAATTCAGGACGGAAAAAACAAAATGAAAAATGTTGTAACTAAATTTCCAGCTCTAAAGTTGAATTAGAGAGAGTTAAAAATTCAAATATATAGTTATTTACATGAAAAAAAGATAATTTTGAATTTTTCATTATGAAAGGGAAAATACTGAGGAATAAATTTCTTGTCAATATCGACCCTCCAAACTCATTTTTCACCATTTCAGAACTTTTAGTTGAATTTTGATTTTACCACGAAATTTTCAAATGTATACCAAAAGTCTAATTAACTGCGGCAGTTTTGTAGCTGAAAATTTGGCTACAGCATACTGCAGGCGTACCCAATCGACTAATTAGATTTTCAGAAAATCCGAACCGCTCAGTACAAATGAGAAATCATTTTTTCATCTATCTAAAGTCAATTTGTAAACATTAAAAAAAAATCAAAATTCGATTTGAGACTCTGAAATGTACGAAACTTGTTAAAAATTAGTTCGGAAGGTCAATATTGATTTGGAATTTATTCCTCAGCACTTTATTTTATATTGTTGAGAATAATTTTAAAATCTTCATTTTTTTCGCATAAATAGGCATATTTTTGAATTTTAACCCACTTCCTCCGCTGAGGGCTAAATCAACTTCAGTAGCTAAAAATTTGGTTACTGAATTTTCTAATAACGTGATTCCTACATCTACGATAAAAGCTTCGTTCAAATCGAAGCCGGAAACTTGGAGTGGCTCCCCTGCGAAAATACTTTCTAAAAGATCTCATAAAGCTATGTAGAAGTATCGAGTAAAAACCTAATTTTGAGAGACCTATTACCATTTGAAAATCTTACATACTCTCTAAAAGATATAATGATTTGGAAAACCTTACTCAGTAAATACCCAGTGTGATCGTTCCCGACAAATAATGTTATCTTCTGACCCCGAAAAAGGCTAAAAAATTTTTTCATAGTTAATTCAATACCTTCATGTACCGAAAATTTTAGCACATACAGATTTCAATTTAGGGATACGTACCAACAAAATTGGCTCACGGATGCGAGAAAATTGACACAGTTAAAACTGTTGATAAATTATTCAGAAGTTAGCAAAGTTTTCATAACAGTACCTTGGATATCGAACCTTTTTTTTATCAGACTATACATCGCAGTCGAGTTTTTGTTTTTGTTTTTTTTCCACAGCCTACGGTAAAATTACTTCTCACGTGGGAGAATTAATTTATTAGACAAGAACTAGATCCATACGATCCGGGAGGCTTTTGTGACGCGAAGAGCTGAAACCAATGTGGAATTTTCGAACACTAGGAAATTCGCTTTCTGTCAAGCAAAATTTATAAAAATAAACAGGTTATGGAATAATTAATTAAATTTCTCAAGGCGGTAAATGGCGAATATAGTTAAACCTGTTTAAACGGGCGTAAAAGTTAGGTAACTTAGGGCGGTAAAATGTAACCATTTTACTCTCAAAAGTAAAACATACAGCTAAATTAAAGATAAATCGTAAGAAGAAAAAAAAGGATACCTCTACGAATAGGTAAGCATCGTTTAACGACCTTCCCAACAATATTACATAATTGATGAAGCGATTTTCATATTCTTCGACGATTATCAGTTTTTTCTACCTCACGATTATACTTGTAAGGCATATACATTGGAATTGGAAACAGGTCATTGTGAATCGTTCCTAAACACTTGAAAGAGGCTAATATTGAAAAAATTGTTATTTCATAATACCTCCCAGCGACATCATCCTTTTTCATACCACGTTGGGTGCCAAATACGACAATATCATCTCGTTCGTAGACAATTAAATCGATCCGATTCGTAATACGAAACGACATTTAGCTACAAATATCTTCGTCCCGGGTGCCGGATGCTGACATTAAAAACTTTTCCGCCAATCTACGTCGAGTAATTGTACCATATGTTGAGCTTTTTAAATGTTTATCGGCGCTACGAGCACATTTTGCAAAAGGTAACATACGTTCGACGACTTTGACCCGTATAATGTGCCAAAAATGAAACCGAAAATAATTGATTTTCGTTTATACATATATATTATTTTTTTACTACCATGCACAAATGATCGAAAACATTATTCTCACTGATCGTAAAATATATCCGAGTATCGTTCAGAAAAGTATTATCGATTTGTTGTACTTGATTTACGCTTCGTCGAATCTCTTACGCGAAACGAAAATAATCTCTTTTTTGGTTTATATAATTGTCTTCTTATATGTAGACAAAAAAAAAAGGCTGATGTGAAAAAATGTCTTAAATAGTTTTGATTAAAAGGGAAATATTCACGTAAACGAATCATCCATAACGATGCGAAATATTCGCACACGAATTACATAATTGTATAAATTGTATGTAATTTTTGCATTGTAATGATTATTTCTTTGATTTTGAGTTTTACAAATGATTGTGTAATGATAAACTTGAAACTAGCGTCTAAAAAATACCTAATAATATGTTTTACACTTATTACGTATAATCGTCGTGTTGTGTATATTACTTTGGTCTTACTACTAAAACGCAACGTTGGAGATTAAATTTCATAAATAAAGTGTAAATCAATTAGCTCAAGAAAATCGACCAATTTATCATAAATTTATGGAAAGCATAATATCAACAACGTTAGATTCTTCTGTTCAATGAAAAAAAAAAAAAAAAAAACAGAAATTCACATCATAGGTATCAACATATGAAAATATATAATCTGGGAATACTTTACGATGAAAACACACAAATGGTAATAAATGAAGAATTAAACTGAAGAATGGTGTTCCTAGAATTCATATTTATATCAAGTTGAAGTAATTAAACGGAACAACTGTAAATAATTACTCACGTCATGCGGTTTAGGGTGGACATGGCTGCAATGTCTTTGCACAAACAAACCGAATACGCTAGGAGCACATAAAATAAAAAATATAAATTCTAACTTCCATTTTACTTTAATTTTCATCATGGTTAATGAATTAAATAAATTTAAAATAACTATTTGACAAAACGAACACAAGCAAACACTTTTACGCCATTCGCGAACGCGATGATAAAAAATACTAAAACGATAAACAAGACGCCAAAGTGTTATTGATAACGAATCATATGATTTCCCACCAACCATACCGGAGTTGCCAGTGTTGCCAGAAAAAAAAACCTTTTAACGTTTGATCGAAGTCGAATAGTAATAGTAACAGGCAGGCTGCCATTTCGATTTACAAAATTTATTTAGGCTGATATTCATAGGCATTGCTCAAGTGTTACTAGGCCAAAAAATGAATTTTTTATTGAATAAAAAATTCAAATTTTAAAAATATGAAATCAATACTTCATGGCAAGATTATTTGATTCCCATTAAAAAATTTCAATAACTCAAGTATCATTCAAAAAAATTGCTATTTACTGAAATAAGTATCCAAAAGCAATTATGAATACCAGCCTTGATCTCTCATTTATTCAAATACTAAAATTTCAAGATATTAAGATTACGAATAAACAACATGCCAGATTTGCAATGTTTAATTAGATACATCGTACATCGGTAAAAAAAAAATGAACAAACAAACGCAACATAGGACTAATACTTCAATTTTTAAGTAATAAGTATTGCTCTATCCTTGGCAACTTGAACGAACGGTAATTTCATAATTTTTTTATTAAATTTTCTGAGAACACTATCGTGTGATGTTGCTTCGGAATGACAAGATTGATATTCAGTGACTACTTTTTTCGAAAGTTTTTTCAAGGATATCTGTTTTCCATCTGCTTTCTCTAAAACAGTTCGAATAACTTCCTCCCAATCGAATTTTTTCAAGTCGGACTGAACATTTTCACAAGGTTCACCTATAAATTACAAAAATAAATTATTTTATAATTACCATACCCGAAATATAGACAAATCAAGCGCTTACTTTCAGCGAGTTTTGTCCTCTTGTTCTCTACCTCTTCACTATTCGTAATTTCATTCAACTTCCGCTTCTTTTTCTTTTCGCGTTTTTCATTTTTGTCAGTCTCGTTTTCTTGGTTATTAATGCCAGGCTGATGTGACTGGACAACTTCTGCTTCAATCGCTTTTAGCTCAGCTTCATACTTTAATTTTTTTTTCCTCTCTTTCTTTTCTTTTCTACTCAAATTTTCTACAGGTTCGGCATTATCTACTGATTTAGTTCCTTCTACCGGCGTTACCTCGGGGGTGGGTTCTTCCAACTCGAGTTCAGTGAAACCATTTTGAGCTGAATTTACTTGAAACTCATCTTTCGGGTCGGTTTCGCGTGGCAATTTCTTCTTCTTTTTCTTTTCTTTCTTACCAAGGTTTTCAACGGATTCAACATTGTCTGAAGATTTTATTTCCACTGAAGAAATAGCTTCATTCGGCTTTGGCTCAGCAGCACCATTTTCAAGATTAGTTTTCAATTCGGTTTCACATTTCAATTTATTCTTTTTCTCTTTTTTACTTTTTTTACTTAGATTTTCAACAGATTCAATATTATCCGAGGATTTTACCTCTACGGAAGATGGTAATACTTCAGATGCAACTTCAACTGGTTCGAATTCTGTAGAGCCATTTTGGCGCTTTTTCTTTTCTTTTCTTTCTTTCTTACTCAGATTTTCTTGCGAACTGACGCCGTTTAAAGTTTTAAAATCTTCTGAATGTGTTAGATCTACAGTAGTGTCCTTGGAGTCATTTTGAGTTAAGTCAATTTGAGTATCGTCATTAGAAGAACTTGGTTGAATTTCTTGTAGTTTCAATTTCTTACGTTTTTTCTTCGAAATACTTTTAACAGAAATGTCTTCTTCGAAACTATTTTCTAGTGGTCTTTTTAAATTTTTATTCAATAGTGCATCATTCTCAGGTTTTTCAACTTTAACATTTATTACCTCATTTTCAACGTTATCTTTTTTCGATTTCTTTTTTTTTTTAACAACCTCGAAAGACGCATTTTCGTCCACATTTTCATTCACAGCAGAGGATTCTTTGATATTGTTAGTATTTTCAATATCTGTCAATTTATCTTTCTCGATTTTCTTTTCAGGAGAATTATCGCTGGAAGGAACAACCACAGTATCACCATGTTCAGATTTGTTTGCTTGTTGTGATTTGGAATCGTTATTTTCAACTTGCTTTATTTCAGAATTCAATCTAAATTCATCGTCAATCAATTTAAACACTTCATCAATAATGTTAGCATTGACTCTAGCATGTTTGAGTGAAGCATTTATGAAGTTCTGTAACATAATAAAATCAGTTATATGATGGACTATAAGTGGAATGCTGTAGCTAAATACAATCTTACATTGAATTTCGACTGCTTTCGCGGGACATTAGGATAATTACACAAAAGTTTAAGAAGTTTTCGGTGAGATTCTTGCAATCTGGGTTTTTTTGAAACAACTTGAATAATGTCAAACCAAGACTGCTGTTTTTTTTCTCCTTTATTTGATGATGGCTTGGGAACAAAACCTTTCCCCGAATACCGCTGTTCTTCAGTGACACATTTCGTGTGTTCCACGAATGTTTTTCCGCTGAAATAAAATACGACAAAGGTTTATGATATCGATACGCGGAGGAACATTAAGAAGTTATTTGTAGCATTTACTCGAAATCTACGAAGCAATCAACACATGTTAGTCGAGGATTCAAAAATTTCTTTTTACACTCGATGTTAATGTGTTTATCTACTTTCGGTTTTTGAAGAGAATCGCCGCAATGGTAACAAGTAAACACGACCATCTGAAATGTAATAAAAAACAAGTATGAATGCCGAATCGAAGTAAGTAAAAAGTGAACATTAATTGAAATAAGAACACGCGACACGACAAGTTGAAAAGAACAATTGTATTCAAAATACTACAACGCGTGAAATTATCAATGAGAACAAGTTTTTTACTTACTGTTTCGAAATTTGAATTAAGTTATATTAAACGAATCTTGGAACAAAGAATATGTTTTACTAAATATACTAATCAAGCCATCAATACAGCACTCGCAATTTTTAAAATTGTTTCAAAATTCAGAAAATTGATGAAAAATTAGAATTACAATTCTTTCTATTCAAAAATGCACGTGTGTTAAATCTGTTATCTTCGCTTTGCGCTTTATGAAAGTTTCTTTGATAATCGTGGTAATCAAAATATGGCGGTATCACTGATATTCACTTTTCCATTTCTTTTAGAGAAAAAATTTCAAATTATTTTAATACCTGTCGTATCTTTTAAGAATTTCCGTTTTTTCCTTCGTTCATAATAAATGTTATATTCTTGAATCATTAAGGCAGTAATGACAAATAATCCATAAATCCTCAATACAAGCTCGCTCAGAGCTCAGTTGAAATTTTGATCTTGATTGATGCTTTGTAATCATGTATTTTAAAAATTTTGTTCTTAAAGCTACAAAGACAAACGCTGAAGAATGTCAATACATAATTTTATTCATAAAAAACACTTAGAAATAATAAAACGCAATGAAAATTTTAATTTCATGTTTATGACTAATTTATAGAAATTATAATATTAAAGGGATCCTACAAGGAAGATTGATATAATATGTAATTGTTCAATTAATGATAAAATACTTGAAAATCAACGATGAAATTGAGACGAAAAACTTATTATAAAGACAGAACAGAGATGTTTCCATTTAAATTATGATTTCATTTCCGAATGTACCTACAGCAATACCTGAGTTGATGTCAAATACTAAAATATGGAACACCGAGAAACCGAACTTTTGAACTAATTTTAGTCGTTTGTTTCCATATCTGCATTACTTTCTACTTTGACAGAAATTTTCGATTTTCTTTTCTTTGATTTAACTTTCGTCCATTTCTCACCATCTTCGTTTTCGATTTTAACTTTTGTTGGCGATTTTGTAGACGAATTCGCTTTGGATGCGGCTAGACGTTTCAATTTCTTCTTTTTATTTACACCTATTTTGGGCGTAATTTTGACAGGATCGTTAAGATCAGAGTTATGATATTTTCCCGACTTGAATTCAGGATACTTTTGTAAAATAGTGTCGAATAATTCGTTAACTAATTCGTCACTAACATCCGCTTGATTGCAATAACAATTTCGAATAAATTTCTGAAAATATATGAAGTTAGAAATTCATACAATAACACTTGTGAAGTTTCGTGTAGTTGATTGAACTTACCAGAAATCTAAGTTTT
The DNA here is from genome assembly GCA_900060175.1 of Ferrisia virgata. Lineage (NCBI taxonomy): Eukaryota > Metazoa > Arthropoda > Insecta > Hemiptera > Pseudococcidae > Ferrisia > Ferrisia virgata. The sequence continues at coordinate 8,611 of FIZR01018563.1, forward strand.
CGTCTTGGCGGAGTGAGACCTTTATTCGTACAAAATTCCATTATATGTTTTTGTTTTTTATTTAATTTTTCATGTATTAGGAACACTTTCAAGTAAGAATTCCACCTTTCTTGTTTAATAGGTTTTTTTTTTGAAGTCGACTGACTTTCTGCTAATTCAGTCAATTCTTTTTTAATCGTTTCTCCGACTTCAGTATCTTCTTCTACTTTAACTTTTTTACCTTTTTTCGGCTTTTTTATCCCAGTATTGACAACTTGTTGTATTTTGCTTCTGGAAATGAAAACCAAACGTTATGCGCGAGGAACAAGACACAACCTACTCATATATACACTGTAAAGAATATGACACAAGATAAATAACTCACTTCTTCTTCTTATTTTTCGAATCATCTTTTTTAACTTTCATAATTCTTAATTTCAGGTGATTAAACCTGGAAAAATAAAATTTCATGAAGCATCAACAAATTATTAACTAAATGTATCATTATTTGGTGTTTATAGTGGTTTAATCTTCGAATGAACACTTTCTTCAAATCACATCACTTGAATTGATTTCACTTTAAAATATCGACCTAATTATAAAAAAGCGAACACGAACTTTGCCGGTAAAGACAATAAGTAGAAATCATCAAAATCTTACCAAGTTGTATATCAAAGATTTACTCCAGTTGCAATGATGGTGGAAAAAATTCACAGGCTATTGAAACATTACAGGACTAAATTATTGTAACAGTATTATGTGACCTCACTTTTCAATGAAATTTTTTGAAAAATTGGAATAACATCAAATATACTTACTTACAATTAGTTTACAATAAATAGTTTGTAAATAGTTCCAAGCTTGATTGTTTTCCATCGAACATCGATCGGAGACTGGATCACTGAACTTTTTCTTTGATATGCAGAACACTCTTCAGGACAGCTGAACAAGCTGAGAAACAACCTACAGATATTTCTGTTTTCTCACGACAATCAAAATGCCTCCGTCATCTGAGACAATTTGCAATTGTTATCGTAGTGATCAAAATTAGAAACTTTTGAATTATTAATTTTCATTTTTACATTCACGAATCGTTGACACCATCCGATCATATGGGTTCTTTTTTTCATTTTCATGATGCTTTAGTTGGTCAAAAGGGTGAAAAACTAAGCAAATTCACCAAAAATAAAAGTAGGAAAAAAATGGAAATCTAATGAAATACATCATTACATGTACATTTACAAAATTATTGCTTTTAGTTTCTTTACATTCAATTTATGAATCATTTATTTAATTTTCAAAGATATTTTATGACGCCGATTTTCAGATGAATTTATAATTTTTTATACCACTTAAGCTTAACTAGTTTTCGTCATTAGTCATTCAAGTACATGCATTTTATTGTATAAGTGCATGCATATTACATACTGTACATGATCTATATCAACCAACCACCTACGTGTAATGCCTGAATGTAGATTCTGTGACTAGTAAATTTAAAATGTATTGGATAGGTTTTCATTTTACTCAACTAATTAAAAAAATTTATAACAGCTGAAAAAAAATACTTATTTATCTAGATACATGTATAATTAATATAAATATTGTATTTTCAGCGCTGCAATTCATCTCGTATTTGGGCTCACTTGTAATCTATAGTTGTCATAAGCGCCGAAATCACGGATGTAAACATTACGTAACGATCTCCTGTTAATAAATACTTCTATGTATTGGAATACGACAGCCTAGAGTCTTCTAAATTCAACATTTTCTAATTTTTATAAAATCACTGCTTCATTGTAATTATATAATTACTTTCGGAATACCTGAAAAAGCATTATTATCATTGAAAATTTTAGTGGGAAATATTTTTAAATTAACCAATACACTTCTAATTTAAACTGAATTGATTAGAGCAACTTTTTACACAGCATATGTGAGATTTGTTTGGATGAACTTGAGTTTATCTGTTCTATTATACCTCAGCAAATCTAATTATATTACGGCAAATTCTTATACAAGTAGGGTTAGGTAGAACCTATATACTATATGCATGTAATGAGAAAAAACATTTCTTTACTTGTATTATAATCTAGGGAAAATTACTAATTGACCGATAATTACTGAAATTATTTTGGCGACAAATTTTCATTTTTTAGAAGACACGTTAACCAGACGGCCATTTTGCATTTTTGTTCAAATCTGAAAAATATAAAACCCCTAACAAGTTGAAAAATTTATCGCTTCAGAAATCTAACTTTTTCTTTTCAACATTAATCATGACTGTCGCGTGCTTATTTCTCAAATATTTTCATAACACGAAATACAACTGCGTAACGCTCGGCTAACTTATTATTAAAATAAATTTTTAGATTTAATAGCGAAGGTCTCGCGGATATTAAAAAAATAAATACATTTTCTTTACTTATTTCATGCAAAAAAAAGAAAAAATTTTCAAAATGACAAAATTCGTTAACAATGATCGGTTCGTAAGTATACTTAATTAAGTTTTTCTCCTCATGTGACTAGCCAAAAAAAATGTCAAGTATATGATGAATAAGTTTTAAGCCTTACTAAATGAGTGGTTAGATGAATCTAAATTTTGCTAATCAAAAAACATTACATTTATGCAGGTTTAATTCAACAGAGTAAATCGATAATTAAGGTGAATTTTTTTTACGGTAAACAAACCTTTTCAAGTGGTTAGTTATATTCGTTCATTTTTTTCTTTTTCTTGTAACACTGTGAGTGAGTGAAGAAGGGAGGTTGGTTTTAATTCATGACGCAAGTACCCAACTTTTTCAGCGAATGAGAAAAATTTTAAAATTGGTAGATATTAAACTTTATCTGTTATTTAATTTTAGGTATCTAGTTTTTCTCTTAAAGAAATGAGCTTTTAATAGACTAACCGTATAAATATTAACCAGATTTCACTGAAGTCAGATATACGTACACGTAAATTCATTATTTTTTAATAATCTCTCTCATAATTTCTCAATACTTGGCTAACTCATCACTGGATCATGAAATTCTCGGTGAATTATTCTTAAAAAAGAACTTTTATCATGCTTTAAAAAATTTAATATGAAAGAGTTTTACTGAATGTTTAAATATTACTTCAACACTTTGTCAAGACCGACATAAAATATCAAACAACGCAATTATAAATTTACGTATTTTCTTTTGACAATACCAGTACCACGCTCTTAATTAACGGTAATAGGATTTTTGTGACCGGGCAAGTGACAAAAAGAATCAGTCTTCATGAAGTCTAGCAATAAATTCAATGGTGCGTAATTTCAATTATAATTTTCCAAACCACGTGTCTTCTGTGTATATGAATTATCTTCTTCGGTAGCTGTTTCCATCCTTTTATGATCATTTAGATAAGCTGCTGTACCTACGTTGTTCTCAGTATGACGATCGTTGTTCTTTTTACGTTTAAGTAAAGTAAAATTGTTCAGTTCAAACGTAAATGTCATGATATTTTGTTCAATTTCAACCATAGCTATACGTGTTGAATAAAACTTATAAAAATTTTAAGTAAGTTTTTCGTTTAAATACTAAAAACGCAGATTTTTTCGTGATCGTAAATTAAAAACTACGCCCACGTCAGTTGTTTTTTTGATATTGATTCTAAGATGATAAATGAAGCAAATAAAAAAAACGGAGATAATGGTATCTAATTTTTATTCTAATTACATCATCATCTGATTAAAACAAAAGATAATGGGTAACATTGTTTTCGCTATCACTGACCAGCTCCTACCGTTTAGACATTCGAACCAATTCTTCGTAAAATTACAATAAAACATACTTATATTAAATTATATTCAAAAAGAATATAACTTAAGGTTTTTTGTTATCATGGTACTGTATGGTACCAAACTGCTAAAAGGTCTTTGCGCTGTTAATTTTTACGACAAATCGGTGAAATTTGGCAAAGAATCACGAACACTACAACTATTTGCTTCTACTAATGCTTAATAAATAATATAAAATATATATGCACATCAGTACCTACGTTTGTTTTCCGCCATTACCGAAGAACAGGGGGAAAATTAGATGAATGCAATGTGTTCCTGCTATTTAGTAATATATGTATATCTAGATAGGTATTGGAAGGCAGTTCTTCCCTCGTACTTATTTAAAAATCAACCTAGGGTAGGTACATTCTGAACGTGAAATCGTGTAACGTTGATAATTTGATTGTCTATCACTGAATGTTAGGGTAGGTAATTGGTACCTAATAATTTTCTGCAATAGAATATTCCACGAAACAGAGCTCTTTTTTTCTGTTCGATAGCGAATTCGTTCAACTTTACTTCAACTTACGTGCTTATAAACCTCGTATTTCAAACAAATGCGCATGTATTTTTTTTATAGTTATTTGACAAATAAAAAAACGAAAAAAGTTGAAGATTCGTGTACGTACCGATGTAATATTTATTTTCATTTAAATTAGTAATATTCGTAAATTTAGACGTATGTAAATAAAGTTGTACATGTACTCACTTAGTTTTGTTAAATTTTAAAACGCAATATTAATAACTCACATAACGAGTATTTCCTGTTCATTAACGCAGAATAAAGAACGCTGTCTTCCAACCAAGATACTACCTATTTAAGCGATGAACTTTAACGATGTGGGTTGATAGTCTCTCCAGAAAATTTACATTCTTTATACCTAAATGAATAATAAAATAAAATAAAACAACGGTTGATATATTTCTCAAAACATTGATGTTGTATAATCAATTCATGAACATACCCTCTAAAGTATGTGTAGATACAAAGGTATAAATGCAAAAAATTGTTCAGTATTAGTTTTCTATTTGTACTTTTAAACTTTAAGACATCAGATTGGATTTTTGATTAGCAGGGTCAGTTTTCGCTTCGTTCACGTTGATTTAGGTCAAAAATACCTGCCTATCTATCCATCCGCAAGAGATAACCCTTACTTACGGAATCATCCGAAAAATTTAACGCTTTTGTTCATAAAATATTATACTTGCAAAATAACTTTTATTGGTAGCGAAATGCTATAAAACACTTTCTGGGATTAACTTTTACCTCATAATATTCATCGTTAGTGGACATGCAATCGATGACGTCACCGTGAAATAATGACGTTGCGTTTTACCTTTATATAAATCAGTGACCGTGGTTTCCAAGCTTGGTAAATGTTTTTAGACATTTTTCCTTTTCTTTCATGGTTTCATTCTTTCTTTTTCTTTCTTTTTTTTTCCTACCCAAAATAATTTCTTATATTGAATGTTACGTCGGAAGTTAACGTAGTGGTGATTAGTAGCTCGGTTAATCTCGCTGAAAAAATCGCAAGAACACGAAATTGCGAAGTTAATTTTTAATAACAAATGTGTTTACGCAGCAGGTCGTAAGGAAAGTTTGTTTGGAATTTCTAAATCAGTATAAATGAAGCGAGAATTTATGGAGAGTTTATTTACTTATTTATATAAAATACGAAATATCGATCCAGTTACTAATTTCATACGTTAGATCAGGTAACTCTAACTACGTTGTCGTTCCGTCTTCAGCTTTAAGGTAGGACAACACGACGCATATTAGGCTCAACTAGACGTAGCCATTGTATATTCTGATGGAAGGCTTTTCGACGTCGCGTCGAGTAATAGAGAAATGGTTAAGTTTTAGAAGTCTAGTAAATGAGGTTTCACAAAATTAAGAGTGAATGTAAAGAGCATTCAAAGTTTGGAGAAGTCCACAAATCAAGTAGACAATCGGTCTGAAATGCAAAATGAAAATGATGTCTAATAGCATGTTATACTCGTATAACGATGTAGACGAATATCTCTATTTTCTCAAAACGGAGGGAGGGATAGAAGGAGAAGAAACCAATTCAAGTTTAAACGAATTATCTATGAAAGTTTGACGATAAAAAAGCATCGAAAGCTGACTGTTAAAATTGTTGTACTTTTGAAAAATTATAATTTTTGTGATTTTTATTTCCCAGCAGCCCCTTGCACAAATTTAGACATAGCAGAACTTTGAGCCAAGGTCATCCGTACTCGTATATAAAATATGTACCCTTCCATCGAACTAAATAACAAAGCATGCTAACCTTTGAACAATTATCGTAAGTATCGAATTGAGCAAATGATCAAGCTCTACCTATACCTCAAATTTTTAACTGATTTTTTTTCAAATTTTGGTGGTTGATAGACTATAGTAAAGGGTATTTATGGTTGGTTTGAACAAAAAATTTCGCTAATTTTATCTATCCAAAGCGCGCGTTTGAAAATTTCAAATTAAGTTTTCTACGTGAAGTTTCAAGGAATAATTCTGAAAAAATTACATTTCATGTAGGTGTTCAGTTTGTAATACATTATTATTTGAGGCCAGCAAAACACAAAGTTAAAAATTAGAAAAGTTATTTTCTTTACTTACGAAATCATTACCTACACGAAAAAGCTAGCTGCGGATTCATATTCAGCAGCTCAAACTATCCCCAACGTGAAATCACAAAAAAAATTATTAAAAACTACGAAAAAATATTAAAAAATGACTGAAAATTGACTTACCATATGAAAAAAAAATGTAAAACTCATTGATAATTGAGTAAAAATTTGACAAAAATGGGTTAAAAAGAGTAAAAAATTGATCAGAAATCTCGGAATAATGTTGAAAATTGAGTAAAAATTGACCTAAAATACGGAAAAATATCGTTAAAAATTATCGAAAATTAGGCAAAAAATTTACAGAAGTGCGTAAAAATGGAGTAAATTGAACAAAAATCGTTAAAAATCATTGAAAATTGAGTAAAAATTTTTCAAAAAGGGATTTAAAATTCAGAAAATTTATCAAATTTTTTAGAATATAAAGACTAAAAAGTTGCCAAAAATCAGTGAAATTCGGGTAGTAATTTGGCAAAATAAGATTAAAATCGGTATAGAATTAATCAAAAATCACCAAAAAAAAAATGAAAAATTAAGTGAAAATTATCAAATTTTTTTTGTAACTTCTGATCAATTTTACGTATTTTTGACCGATTTTTTATCATAACCGTATTTTGCCAAATTTTTATCCAATTTTCAATGATTTCTAATAATTTTTTTACTATTATAGGTTAATTTAGATGAAAATTTGACAAAAAAAAGTGTCAAAATGCATCAAATTTATCAGAAATTACGAAAAATGTTGAAAAGAAACTTAAAGTTGACTTGAAATACGATTAAAAATTGTTACAAACCATTGAAAATTAGTTAAAAGTTTAACAAAAGGGTTAAAAATGCAGGAAATAGATGAAAAATCACGAAAAAATGTTGAAAATAAGGTAAAATTTAACCTAAATTATGAAAAAAAAATCGCTAAAACAATGGAAAATTAAGTGAAAAATTTACAATTTTCATACACTTTTTTTTAACGGTTTTCCAAGATTTTTGATCAATTTTCTGCATTTTTTGCGTATTATATTTTAAGACAATTTTCTCCGATTTTTCAACATTTTCTAGGCATTTCTTCATTTTGGAAGAGAGGGTACTGAGGGGTCAAAAAACTAAAAATTGTTTCTTTTTAAGTCAATCGTTAGAGAATCCAAAGTTGTAAAACATATCTAAAAATCAACCTCCTAGGTCAATTAGGAGGAGAGATATAAGGGTTTCCCCCTTTTTTAACCTCGAAAAAGGGCTGTTCCTCCCCTATCTCCCCGCCACAATGAGCTAGGAAGTTAAACTTTAGTATGAACATTCAGTAAGGGCTCTAGATGTGCCTTTTGGGGGTCCCGACTTTTCAGCTCCATTGCACCCCCTCACAGCCTTAGAAATCTGGTTTTTTTGTAAGGTTTTTTCATTTTTTTCATTTTTTAAGTTTGTTCCTAGCATAACTCTCCTCCAAATTGAACTAGAAACTTGAAACTAGATATGTACATTCGGTCGGGACCCTAGATAGGCCTTTTGGTCATATCTACTTTTCAGCTCCATTGCACCTCCTCACAGCCCCAGAAATCCGGGTTTTTGGTCGTTTTTTCTCATTTTTTGAGTTTGTTCCTCGTTTTTCTTGAAGACTAAAATCATTTACTCTGCTCAATCCGGCTCAGTTTGCTGATGGATTAGATATATATGAGTGGAGATGACCGCAGGTCAAAATTCAGTTATAGCCAGCATGTGGTATATAAACAGGTATTTTGGGATATATTACCGGAAAAAATATTTTCGATCAAAAACAACTATTTTATGAGCGAAAAACGATGGAAAAATGGTTGTTAAAGTTCTTCCATTTTTAAAATACTGAAGAAAATATCACTTTACATGTAGGGGAGGTACAGACTAGACGCATAAAATAGAATTTTTTCAGAATTGACTCCTTGAAACTTCATAAAAATTATTGAAAATTTATTTCAAACTATCCAATAATACCCAATGGTATATAGTTCACCATTGACGAAAACTTCAAAAAAAATAGGTTGAAAATTTGCGAAAAAAAATTCTCAATACCAAGGCTAAAACAAGTAATGTTCTGGCCCATAACAAAGGTAGGAGAAGGGTAGAGAACCAGCATAATTTTTACCACGAGTTTTTCAAACCATGAAAACCAAATTTAACCGGTTAGTTTCTCCCCTGTCTTATTCACTGGTATTCAGTACTTTTTGCATTTAAATGAAAACATCATTTTGAATTGCGGTTAGTAACTAAACCAGCAATTTAACCGAAAAATAGGTAAATTTTATCATCTCGCCGATTTCGTCTCTTTGAAAAGTGCTCATACCAATCCAATTCTGATTCGAAAACACTTTATATGTCTTACTGTCTAATACGTCACTGAGTTGCTTAAAATGTCTATAAAATCATCTATGGTCTTTACGAAGTTGTTTCACCCTCCATAATAAATAGGTGCTTTTTCATGATAAAAACCATTTCTTCGATCACCCTTTTTGTCCAGAACTATTACTATTTTTTCTATTTGCTTCGTTGTCGCCTATACTATGACGTAAAGCCTATCGTTCCTGGGGTGGCGTGCATCGTGCATATGCAGGGAATATATCATGGTGCATTCTTCTTTCAAACATAATGGTAATAATAATGTTTATTGCTCGGTGACGGTTAGTGAACTTATAACTAATTCAAAGTCATTAAAGGGATGGAACTTATGAAGTAGAAGTACCTACTGGTATTAAATTACATATGCAACTACCTAAAAATATTAAGTGAAGCGTAGACGTATAGGGTGATTTTAATTTTAACAAAAATCTAGGAAAAAATTTGGAACTCAAGTTCTGATACTCTTTTTGAACAGCCTAACCAACGACAGTGTCGACCTGCTAGCGAATATTTTCTTATGAAACGCCTACCACAGATGTATTGAATGTATTTAATCATTTTTGCTTTGTAAAATAGACTCTCCCTGGTCTATTTTCCTAATATTTAGTGATTTCGAACTCAACGCGATGTATATAATTATGTATATTTGAAGATGTATAGCTAGATATTGGCCATGAAAATATTTATTTACAAGGTATACGAATGTGTGTGTTTCTGTATATCTGATATCTTCTTGATAAAAAGAAAAAAAATATCAAATTTAATAATACACGTGTATAGCTAGTTTCATCCCATCTCAAAGAGAGAATTTTTCAACCTTAAACCAAACATCGATAACGTAACAAATATCTGAGAAATTTTTTAGTAAACCACCGATGCATGTTGAAAATACAATTGCATAGACGTTCATTTCGTTTAGATTATTTTTCCTCATTTTTAAAAACATGATTTCTTCGAGTCAACCAACACTGAACCATGATATCTGATCAATAGAGCTGGGAATTGTATGCATTTGCATTTTCAGTTTGATTGGTCCAATTATTGGCCATATTTATTTTCCTAAACTCGATACTAGCTAATAAATTATCAAAATGTTTATTGACAAGGCATACAAGTGTGTATGTTTTTGTATATCTGATTTCTTTTTGATAAAAAGAAAAAAATATATCAAATTGAATAATACACGTGTATAGCTAGTTTCATCCCATCTCAAAAAGAGAATTTTTCAACCTTAAATCAAACAACGATAACGTATCAAATATCTAAGAAATTTTTTAGTAAACCACCGATGCATGTTGAAAATACAATTGTGTAGACGTTCATTTTGTTTAGATTATTTTTCCTCATTTTTAAAAACACGATTTCTTCAAGTCAACCTACATTGGACCATGACAACTTATCAATAGAGCTGGGAATTATATGCATTCGCATATTTAGTTTGTTTGGTTCAGTTGCTTCTGTACCAAGGAAAATTGTACGTTTCAGGCCATCCTGAGCTCACCGATGAAATTTAAAAATACATATTTTATGCATATTTGAGCAATTCTTGACAAACTTGCACTTAATTATTTCCTATAAAAACGTCTACTTTTGCATATTAACGCCCATTATTTTCTCAAATATAAAATTTTAGCGCTCAAGTATTTTTGTGGTAGAAAGCGAGGAAACCAACTCAACAAAAACAGAAAAATAAATTTCACTTTTTCATTCGATTTCGTAAAATTGAAATAGAGGTCGTTTAGCACTTACAAATGTATCTTTCGAGACAATTGATCAGCCCTCCCTTTCAAAAAGTTGAAAATGTTCATACCTCTTTGAATACACGCGTTGTTGAATTTGAACATTTAATTTTTTAGCTTGATTTTCTACATCACAATGTAAATTAAAACCAGACTATTACGGTCTATCAACCTACAGCGGATGAGGGCGGGAATATCAACAAAATCCGTTTTAGGGTCCTAAAAAACCATTACGATTCATTTATCCCCCTCCCCCTCCAACTAAAATCATTTTCTCAACTCGATATCGACCAAAATCCATGAAATTTGAGAAATAGGCTTCGATTGGCGGCGGATTTGATATTCTTAAATAGGTTTGACCTCGAGTCAAAATTCAGTTGTGCCCAAATTTGGGGGAGGGGTGCTGAGGGGCTAAAATGTAAAAAATTGTTCCTTTCCAAAAATCAACCTCCTACGTCAATTAGAAGGGGAGATATGAGTTTCCCCTTTTTTGGACCATGAAAAAGGGCTGTTGCTCTCCTATCACCCTTCAAAATTGAGCTAGGAAGTTGAAATTTAGTAGGTATGTACAATTGTACATTTAGTAGGGTCCTTAAAATGTGCCTTTTTGGAGTCTTTAGAATATAGATTTAGTGTAAGTCCTAAATGTGCCTTTTGGCGGTAACGATTTTTTGTCCCCATTGTACCCAGAAGCCTACCGAATGGAGGGGAGGGGGTGTGTAGCGTGTGCCCCTCCCCCCAGCGTTCGAGATTTTGCAAAATTGGGTGACAGTTGGTAGAAGTTGGAAAAAATAAGAACTAATAGAATGTTGGTATCAGTCACAGTTTTACTGAGGAGTCTTTCTAGATTTTTACCTGCAATGATCAGTTTTTTGGGGATGGAAAGTTTTGCAATTTTTATTCCAATATTTTCGTATGTTTACAGTCATTTTTCGACCAGTTATACCGAATATTTTGTAAAATTTTCACCCTCGTTTCGCTCAAGTTATACCTGATACAATTTTCTAAAACATCTAAGGAAATTGAAATCCTGTAACTCCTCCTTCCCCCAACCCAAGTGGGTCGTACATTTTTGCCTCATGTTGAAACACCAATGAAAATATTTAGATATTGAGAGGAGGCTTGTGAAAATTAGTAGATACATATGACTTACGTAAGAGTAAATTCACACCTAGAGGAAAAGCTTTTGGGCTTTGGATGTCCTAGAATTTTTATTGAAAAATAATTTTGAAGCATACCTTTTTGCGGAATGATTCAATCTCAACATGTAATAAAATTTGATATTTAGAGTTTAAAGATGCGCTGAAACACCGTTTTTGACTCCCTATTCTTAATACTTCAGAAAAATTTTGCCCTCGTTACGCTCGGGCGTTATTCCATCTTTCATTTCTAAAAGAAATTCTTTTAAAATTCCTCTCAAGTGATAATTGTAGCATGATATTTTCGTCCCTTATTTTTTTTCAATTGGTGACGAAAATTGTTGTGCCTCTTGTGGCAAAATATATACAAACCCGTCACAGGTTGGAATTAAAAAAACAATAAAATTCCAGGATAGTTTAATGATGACGAGATATAATAATGACTCGACAACAGCCCTAGGTTTTGAAAAATTGTCCAGTCTTGGTTGCAAATGCGATATAGACACATAAAAATTTGAATAAATAGGCATGAGAAAATTTGTTTTTTTTTTGCCAAAAATTTACGTGCTAGATAAATTTTTTTAACAATAAAACTTGCTTTTTTTCAAAGTTTTGCGAAAATTTAGCACTCAAGCTACTCATAAAATTTTGAGAAATCACTCAGAAATTTTGAACAAATTAGTTGGTAAATTTAAAGCCCCTTACCCCGTGTAAATCGCTTTGGAAGGTCAATGATTGCATCCCTTCATCTGTACCACTGATTAGGAAACAATACTTTTTTTTTAATTCACCCAATTACAATATTTCACGAATGCACATTTCCATTTTTTATCTTCCACACAAAATCGTTAAATAAAGACACACTATTGCAGTCTTATCGACGTGTACTGCATAAAAAAAGGAAGCTCAAAAAATATTAAAAGTTGAAAAAATTCGCCCATTGACTTTAATTTTTTATTTTTAACGCTGAAAATGATGAAAAAAATCACATATATAATTCCGATTTAGAAATGAATATTTTTTTTTTTTTTTTTAACACATATTGTGCATTTTTTCAGATTTTAAGTGCATATTTTAGTCCCAAAAACTTATATCTGTCCCAGCTCAAATTTGAAAAAATGACAGGAGAATATTACCATAACGTAAATCATCATCGCAGATATAAGTAGAGTATATCACTCACTCACACATAAATATAAATTTTATTGAATAGATAATTATAAAATAAAGCGGGGAAAATACTTGCGAGCACATTGCGTCAAATTTAATTATAAAATAATTCAACCTTGAAACTTTTTATAGAGTGAAGCCTGCAGTGAGTTGATCTATTCAAGCACAAATAAATTACAGCATAGATATCTACTCATATAAAAATATTATGCCTACACAAGAAAATTCAGAAATAAAAAATACTCGCTATTGCAAATACCTCCCCAAAAAAATTAATAGGCCTAAATTAATCTGCATACTAAACCTGATTGAAACATTTTTTTTAAATAAAATATTTCTCAATACATAGGCGAAATTAAACCTTTATAATCAAATATATCTAATATTTTCGTTAAATTTCTGGCATAATTTAGAAAAAAAAAAATCATCTTAATTCATAGTCAAACAAAATAAAATAAATCAAAAATATGTTTACATCCTGATTATAGGTATTTCGTGGTTCAAATGCGATTTAAATAATAAAAAAAAAACTTGCGTCAAGGATTAACATATTATTCCCTCGAAGCTTTTCGCTACTTAGTCCAAGTTTGCGAGTGTGTGAAAAAATCGCTCGGAATCATTTCAGTAACCGCTTTCGTGCCGAGCAGGCGTCATATTCGGTATAGTGATTTTCTCCTTAAGATAATCTTGTGTATTGAATTTTTGAAGTAATTTGGTAAGTAATATTTCCATAATTTCACGAAATTTCTAACGTGACTTTTCATCATTAAGAATCGTGGCCGTGTGAAGAAAATTTTCGTATTGAAATTTTTCGTCGGTATAATGTAAAGTAAATGCGGTGATGTTTGAAAAAAAATTTTACAATTTTATTTTACGAATGTGATTCTATTTTCTTACTTGTTGTGATTTCCGATACACTGTTTCCATCAGCTATTTTAAACAAAGAAAAAATTTTTTGAGTATAATTTTTTTCAATGAAGTTTTTTTTATTAATTACAGTGTTTTATTAATTTATTTAAAATTTATAGTCGTAGATTAACAAGTTAATACATGGCAGTTTCGAACTTTTTTATTAAATTTCATTAAATTTACGGCGAATCAATTATGCAATTTATTAAACATGTTCCACGTTCTTAGCACGTATTTTTACCCGAATTTTCTTACCAAAATTTGAATCACTTTTTATTAATTTTTTAAATCAACTTTCATGTTAGTAGGTATTTTGGCGTATAAAAATTATTAATTTTTTTTTTTTTTGTAATATACATTTAGGTTCAATTTATACCATTTTTAGTACTATTGGACGCGCAAAATGCTGAAAAAGCTGTGGTTTATACCACCGCCTAGGCATTTAGTCATATTGATGTTGGCGACCATGTGGCTAAATTTTCAATTTACTGATGGAAAAGACACCTACACTTATAAAAGATTCAAAAGATGGAGTACAACTTTACTAGCTAAACCAGGTATATAAATATAGTTTTTGTTGAAGTGCTTGCATGAAAATTATTTATGAAAAAATCATTTCCATTTCGTTGTAGCCTTTAATGTAAGTAGTATAACTAAGAAACGGCTAGAAAAAAGGGGGGGTTAGATTTTCACAGATTTGGCTTGATTAGGTGAATTCATCTGACTATACTTTATTTTATTTTTATTATTATTGTTGCATTTTTTAAACATGTTTGTTTTGTCTTTTATGCTGTAATTTTCCAGACTCCTCGTTCTCTAAACTATTCAAAGTAAAATTTCATAAATGAGAATTTTCATTTTTTTTTCTTTAATACAAATATAAAGTTTTTAAATAAAATTAATTATTTGATCAAAATTTTATAATCGCACAGACTGGCGCTTATTATTTTTTGAACCACTGAATAGAACTTTTTCTTTGTCTTTTGCCTCACTCAATGTACTTATTGTTGGATAAAGAGTTGGCGTTCCCAACGAAACATCCATTCCATTTGGTTAACTATAAGCGAAGTTAGGGTATTCTGATCCTTGACCTTGACAACGAATAGCGAAAGGATTGTTTTAAGCCACTTCGATGATTATTATAAGAATTTTTGCATCATTTGAATCGGCATTATTTTAATTAATTTTCGTAAATCTTTCATTTGTCAAGTTTTTCTATTTCTAAAATATGGAATTACTAAATTTTGCGATTTTTTTTATCATTATTAAACTTTGCAGTGTGAATTAGAATTTGTTCGGACTAATGCTATGTTTAAAGGATTTTATGTAGAAATACAATTATCTGCTAAATATAAACCAATTCTATCCGTAATTTTTAATTTTAACATCTTCAAAGGTTATGTGAAAAAAAAATTCTAAATTTAGATTTAAAATTATGCTCGTTATTCTAACAACGCTCACATACAGCGTATTACATTTACAAGTGTTGAAAGTAATTTTTCTTTAATTTTTAGTTGAACAACACGAATGTAAAACTGATTCTGACTGCAGTAATATTCCAAACAGTTCGTGTGCTTTGGATACAGCGGATAAAAGACAGAAATGTCTATGTGCCGATTCGTCGCAACCAATAGCAAATGAATGCCGGAAACTACCGAAAGGTAATACAAATATGCACACTACGATGATATATAATGCAGGCTAGATATTCCATCGTACACTTTTCATTTGAAGTAGGAAATTTTTTTAATCTTTTTTTTCAACTATTTGTAGAGATAGCTTGTTAGATATTAAGGTAGACGAAACTTTATGTTTGTTATGATCTACTCACATAAACCACATCCACACATTCAATTCAACAAACTACCAAATTTATTAAATATAGAAGTTATATTTTTTTCAAAGCTTCATTTTAATTAGTTTAAATAAGATACAATAATTTTCTCTCTATTGGCTTAATTTTTGATAGACATATAAAGTATTATACTTTTATTGTTGGCATTTTGTAGATACGATTACTTATTTTGAAAACATGTAAAAAATAAAGATTCATATTCTTATCGTACGTATATAGTTCTTTAACGAAAAATATCACACATACATACACAGAATCACAATAAGATCACCGACATCCACAAGTATTTAGATTCAGGCAGAATCAATAATACCGGATAGTTCCTCTATTTGTTCCAGCTCTGAAAACCGCGTGTAGCGCTGATTATGAATGTTTACCAGGGGCTGAATGTATTGAAGATATTGCAGATTCCCGGATAAAACTTTGTCAATGTAGGGAGGAGTATACTGAAGTAAACAACACGTGTACGAATGGTAAGCTACATAGATGTTACATGGACATTGTATCTATAGGCACATATACAAATAATGTATAAATTATATGTAAACTTTTCATTTTTCATTTGAGGGTGTAGAGCTAAATGGAAGCCGGGTCTTTACTTACTTCAACAAAACAATGGGTAAAAGAAAAGTACAAAATTACTAAAAAATTATTCTCTTTCAGAAAATTAAATGTAGTCGATAAATCGATGGTGGTGAAGGCAGAGTGAGTTGTGTAAAGAGGAGTGTAGTAAAATACAAAATCCATTATTTTTATGATCCAATATGTTTAGGTATTTTAGCCTACATTTTTTTTTTTTTTACATTTAAACAAGCTTTGATTGTTATTGTAGGAGGGAGGGTGTGTTTGAAATTTATTTCGTGATGTAAACAGTAAATTTGAACAATTTTTGGAAATGTCTGATATTTATTTGTTTTTTTTTTTTTTTTTTAATCAATCAAATTCAAGCACTTGTAGTCCATTTTTGGAGAAATTTAGTTACATCAAGAATTATGAGAGGAGGAGGAGGAGGGGTGAGTATTATACATTTGTACCTATAAAATACCCGAACCAAAAACTATACCTAAACTTGACCCAAAAACCAGTTTATAGTGAATTCAAAGTGGTATAATATACTTGGTAGTAATTTGATGTTTTGAATCCCCTCTTCTAATAGTTTACAAATTTTTGTACTGTAAAAATGTTGATTGGTAACCATAGCGTATGTATGTAGTGTTACCAACCTATCGTTTTGTATATGACGAGCTCTAAAGGGTTCAGGAAGAGTTATGTCATATGAAACGACCATGCAGTACCTACCCCAAAAAAGACTTCACTACAAGAAAATTACAAAAAGATCCTTCCCCCCTGCGAAATTTTTTGATCTTGAAAATTTTTGTGGCATATTAAATGAATTCTCGTGGTCAGTTCAAATTGATTCTGGAGTATAAAATTTTGCATGTTAATGTAATTGAAAAGTTTACGTTTTGAATGTTACATTTTTAAATCCTTTTGCGTAATGTTGCAACTTAAAAAAAAAATTGATTTCTGATGTTTCTTTGATGGGTTTTTGACAATGTAAATTTCTCTACTTGACTTAATACCTAAGCTTCGAAACGAATTAGAAAATATTCTGAACCAAAGTTTAGCTCAGAGGGCAATTAAGGGCATACACCACTTGCGCGATTGGTTATTGTTTGCCTGTGAATTTCCAATCCACTTTGCAGAGTAATTCATGCATGAAAATGATTCAAAATTGAAATATACGTTTTTCAAAATGTTTATAACACACGTACGAATGGATTTTTAAATCGAAGCAAAAATAAATCAGTTATTAAACTTTTTCGAAATCAGCTGAAGCTGAAATTGGTGAAAAAGTGCTATCTTTTTCAAACTCCTTTTTTGAAATGAATGTGATGAATAGATTAAAACGTATTCGTACGATTTTAGATACAAGTATTAAAAATTTAAATTTGATTAAATTTAAATATTCATGCACTGTTCACTCCATGAAGTACATTATTTCAATATTATTCAAAATCACTGATAAGCAATGATAAGAAAATTATGTTTTTTTTTTCAAAAATTATAAAAAATATCTACTAAAATCTCTGTTTAAACTCATATATTGTCTTGAAGTATGTGAGTAAATTTGAAAATTTTATGAACATTAACTCGTTAGTTATTCCAGATTAATATTACTCTTTTTCTCAAATTCTGCCAGCTCTTAGGCAAAAAAGTATTGAAATGGATAGACAGGGAAAAAGATCAACTTCTTAAAAATTTCGAAATCAAAACCAATCGAAAAATGGGTTAGGTTTTCAAACTCCGTTTTAATTTCAATAGTTCAAAAATGAGTTTTGCCCTTTCAGTTTTTAATACAGGTGACTTATTCATATAACGTATATTTATATTTATGGTGGTTCTCGATTATACCTGAATTTCAAGTTTGAATAGACCGCCTATTAAACACTCTAATACATGTTTATAAAAATAATTCATATTATTAGTTCTTAATTAGTATTTATCGCAGAGAGAGAAGAAATAATGTATCGATGAAAAAGATTGTACTATAAATAAATTCATCAAATATGTGGCTGATAGGCATACGTGTGACATTTCGACCTAATTTTTAGGACTTCCTATCACATCAAAAGCAGACAGAACCAATATGCAAATAAATTCTAATTGAGCGAAATTTTCTGTGTAATCAAACGAGAATAATAAAGAAGAAGCCCGTAAAAAGTGAATTTTTCCATCAATTGTTAGGTTGTTGATTGACCAAAGACCGTATTCGTGTTTATTTAAAATTAATTGGATACAGAAGAATAGACGGCGTAAATTTTTTGTAGCATAGGTACTGAAATCGGGGTGAAGAAAATGCGTTAAAATTCGAACAATTGTTGAGCCAGACATGAAATTTTCTTTTTATAGAATAAGAGAAGTAGAAACAGAAAATAAAAATTCGTGACGTGGCGTGTTGAGGGAAGAAACCCTAAATTCGTAATTATACCATCGTATGCTACTTGTAGGTTCGAGTTCGACACGCATGCAATTCGAATTCGCGTCCAAGGTTCGTCAGATAGTATAAAGTTGAACGAAACCAATTGACACCAAATTGATAGTTTCATGATT
Source organism: Ferrisia virgata (assembly GCA_900060175.1). Classification (NCBI taxonomy): domain Eukaryota; kingdom Metazoa; phylum Arthropoda; class Insecta; order Hemiptera; family Pseudococcidae; genus Ferrisia; species Ferrisia virgata. Next base: position 27,308 of record FIZR01018563.1, read on the forward strand.
GCCATTTTTAATTTAGATGTCGAGTAATTACTCGCCATACATCATTTCGGTATACCTACTGACAGCGTGTCTATCAGGCATCGTATAAGAAGTTTTGTTTATGTTTTCATTCGTTTGTTTGTTTGTTTGGTTGTTTTTCTTTGTTTTCTTTTTATTGAAGTGTTCATTCCTTGTAAATTTATAAAGATGCGTCAATCGAACGCGGAAACACTGCGTAGAAAATTCCAAAAAGGTTACTGTCCCTCAAGTTTTAACTTGGAGGTTTGCATGTTGCCCCCATCTTGATAATAATACTATTATAGGTATACTACCTCCCTCACTCGATCGATTTGGCAACTTTTTAGGTACTAAAATCGCGTGAAAGGTCACGCGAAAAATGCCGCATTTTCTTTCTGATTCAAGAAATAGATTAAAACCAGTAAAATATTAAAAGTTGATTTTACTGTCGGTTCCACCAATCGCAACTTAGCTTCTGTTCCTCGCTCCCCGCTCCGGTGTTTCAGTCTTAATTATTTGAATGGCTGAATTAAGGTTAAACTTGTTGTCGCCGAAATTCATCTGCGTTCTCGTTTGTTTTTTTCTTTTTCTTCCATTCATTATGTAAATAAGTTGAAATTTTTTAAAACAAAACCACCGTTCCATGTTACCCCATTGACGTAATTAATTTTTCCCTCTCGTTGTTTAATTAAAGGCCATTCGACAAATTTGCATTTTTATTGAAATTATACGCTTTAAATTGCTTTATAAATTTTATAATGCTAGTTCACGATCGCAGATTAAATACTTGAATACCTGTATTAAATTTTTCAATTACTGGAGTACATTCTTTTTCTTTAGTCGATGGGTACATATAAATTTTTTTTAGCGCACAATGATCTTCTAATCTTGTCTGGTCTTTTGAGCTTGAAGTATCGGTTAAGGTGTACCGATTCATCACAGTCATATTTATTGCTATCGAAGAAGTAATAGTTTATTAAATTCATCCTAAAAACAGAAATATTTCATCATAACAGTTCTGGAGTGATAAAAATTAAAAGTGTAATGAATAAAAGATTAATCATTTACATTGACTTTCCGAGTTCCCGAACATCTCTCAATTCTTTTATAGCATAGCCCGTTTCATTCATTCAACTTGTCACTTGAAAAAAAGTAAAAAATGGTCAATAGCCAATAAGACGCCTTGTTATGACCAAATTAAGATATCCGATTGGCTAATCAGCATTTGTTTACTTTTTTACAAGTGATACGTTGAATGAAACGGACTGAAATCGTTATAAAACATGTAATATTTTGATTTCTTACACACTTGTCCATTCTATTATCTTACATTCTCATTGTTTTTCTCCTTCGAATAAGAATGTATAAAAAGTAAATTTTAAATTTCAGAGATATAAAAACTTTAGAAATAAAATTTCTCTCATTCTGTTCATAAATAACTACCGTAGGGTTGTTTGTATTATGCTGACTGGAAGGAATTTCTGCTATGAACTCAGTGTTGATTCATACTATTCAAGCAGCTAGAATCCAAACTACCTATGTACTAATATGTACGGAATATTTGGGGTGTGAAAACAATAACCTTGAAAAAGTCCATCGCAATAAATTAATGCTAAAATAATTCTTCAAACCATTCAATACAGTACAGATAAATCGCTTATCAGGCTCACGCACGTTATTTTAGCCAACAGAACCCAAACATTTTTACCTTTTTTTTCTGTTCTCTTGCTTACTCGACGATTACCGTATTTCGTAATTTTTAACCGCGAAGTAAAGTCACTCGTGACTATAAGCCATTAACAACACCATAATTCTTACAATGGGCATTAACAGATTTTGTAAAACGTTCATGGTTGGCGTTCTTCCCTTTTGTTTTTTTTTTTTCTATAAAAAAGTACAAGTACCAATATACGTATATAAGTAGTTAAGTACTATACCTGTACACATACGTATTTAGTCCGTTCCAATCGCGAAGGGACTAAATATGCTCAATTTTGCAATTCAAATTCCCACTTCCAAGATGTATGAAATCCTGCGACCAAAATGAGGTAATAATAAAAATTACCAATCACTGAAATGATAACTGGAATGTGAATCATTTCACAGATATTCTGGTTACACAAAAAGCAAAATTACTCATTAAAAGTGGAAGAGTTTAGTGGCAGAAACGAGCATATTTAGTCCCTTCTTGATTGGAACGGACTATATATTGCGAATAATTTTTTCAAACGTAATTTTCAGGTTGTGATTTCTTACATCCTGGGCCGATTGCATTAGCTTTTGGAGCTTCATTTACCTTCTGGAGATACTACTGAAAGAATTACCAAAACAAATACCATTTCACTGTTTTTTTTTTTATTTTCTACATAAATTAGTGCCATGGTTTGCTTTTACGATTTCGTACTTACAATTCTGTAAATTACAACGAAGACAATCTCAATGCCTTGTACCAATTTTTTGAGGCACTGTTTGTATATTTTTAAGTATAACACTTGAGCTTATAATACACCATTAAATTAACGTTGATGAAAGAAAAACCAAGGAAGTGGAGAGTGATTAACTTTGTGGTACCGTTCAATTTGAAATTTTTTGCTTTTTAAATGTACATTTTTTTTAAGAAAGTTATGTCATTGTTTGTGTAAAAAAACTACAGATAATTATCATTGTATATTAAGAATATAAATTCCTTTGTAACAATAAAAATTTTAAAAATTCTAATTTTTATTTCAAATTTGGTGGTAATAGAAAAGAAAATTAATTAAACTAATAACCTAAAATAATTTAAAAAATTAATTTTAACACGGAAAAAATCACAAATATTTCTAGCGGCACGCTGAATTTTAATCACAATATCGTACCTATTGCTAATTTTAAAAGTAAATATTAAATCTATCGTAATTAATACTGCTATTTAAAAAAAAAAAAAACAACAAATAAACAATATCTTTTGAACACAGATATTGGAATGCGTAATAATACATATAATGGCAACGTATCAATGACACATTTACAAATTATTTAATAATATTATAAAATTCACAATTATCCGCTAAAGGTATCTATGGCACTAAAACATATAGGTAATATATTTGGATACATATTACAATTTGAATGAAATTTAAAGTACCTCGACGCTTGCCAACGTAATAATATACTTATCATTCTTTCATTATCACAGCATTCAATAAACAGAGGATAAGTAAAGACAATATTTTAAATAGACTTAGAAGAGTTGCAATCTAAGGCAGCCTTTTCTTAAGGAAAGCGAGGTTCTAAATTTCAGTACACAACTGGTATTATATCTGAGTGCTACATGTACTTATTTACTACATTACAGACTAGTTTCATTACAATACGGTATTCACTTCTTCTCACTTTTCACTTGTTTACGTAATTTTTGCAATAATCTATTAGTGATAAATTTGTTATCACTGTTCACTTTCTGTAATAATGAGAACCATAAAATTTATCGCAATAATTCAAATAAAAAGTAAAAACTATACGTAAAATATGTACACGTAATAAAACGAATAGCTATACCTTCATAAACGAATGACAATCCAAAACAAAAATATCGGATTGCATTTTTTTGAATGATTCGGTAAACGATGTAAAACTGTTGCATTCTAAGAGTATTTTCTCATTATGATTCAACAACGTAACTCCCACTCTAAATAATACTTTGCATCCTTCGTAAAATACGCAATCCCACACTCGAAGCACAGTCTATGATAATAATATATTAATCATTAGTAGGAAAACGCCCCTCAAATTTCTGATAATTAATAAACATGGAAATATAGTTATTACTTCTGTAGGAAGAACTTCGGCATACAAACAAATGAACCATTTCATGATAAGGCAAGACCACGGGATATTTAGGGACTTTGCATGTTTATATAATTCAGGCAATTTTGATCTAGAAAAATATTTAAAAAGGAAAATGATAAATGAAACGCTATAAAGATGAACTGAAGTTTTTCAAAATATCTGAATTAACAATTCATGAAATAAATGAACCTACGATAGAAGTAGCATAATTTTTCACATATTAAAAAATTTAAGACTTGTGCAGCAAATTTCTTCGTTTCATTAATTACATGTTGGCTTTATAGTTCATTCACCTAATATGTTTGAATACTTCCTGAATCTTAAAATAGATTTCCATTTTTATTTAGATTTAGAGCGAAAAGATCGCATTAAAAGGATAGGTAGGTCGTCAACATTTCTAATTTATTAATGACAAGGTAAATAATTTCTTCGAAATGATGATACCACAACTAAACGGTAGAAACAAGGAAATAACAAGAGACTTGCCGTTTTCAACACGAATCAGACAGTTGACCAAGTCATATATAATGCAAGTACGTATTTAAGAAGGCGGAGTTCTAGTAAATTTTGTGTTTTCAGCATAAATTAATTCATAACCGCTTAGCGCGACTTTTTCAGGTTGAATCGATACTATTTGTAGTGATATTGAGTACGTTACCCTTTTAGAAATGTTATTTCATATAATAAAGAGAATTTTTAATAATTTTTGTTTTAATTATTCATTTCTGTAGTTTACATTGTTTTTTTTTAAGAAAATCACATCAAGAAAAAATATGTCAATTTAATGAAATGTCGATAAAAATATACTAAGATATCGATAAAATTTTCCTTGGTTATATTATTTAACTTGGTTCTTAGTTAATTGGACAATTAACAGTCATCAAGGTGAACAGAAATTAATTACTTGATTAAAAATTTCACTTACTTAACAATTCGATCAAAAACTTCTATGTCTATCATCAAGTCTTTCATTTTAGAGGTATAATAGCCTGGAAGAATTCTATCGACCAAAATTTTCAACAACCAAAACGTAGCTTCTTCATCCTTTGTAATAAGTAACAATAATCCGGCCACATAATTCAATCCCTGAAATGACGATTATTTTTTACAATAATCTCGGTAAAAAACCTTGCAAAAAGTCAATAACCATGACTTACTTGACAATATCCAACTTCCTTATTGTCGGCTGCAAAAGCAAACAAAATTCTGTACAATTGTTCTTGAAATCCTTCTGACGGTATGAAATAAATATTGTCTGGAAAAGTTCTAGGAAGATCTAAACGTATGGCTTGAACTACATCGCTATCCAAAATTGTCATCAAGCTATTATTAAATACTTCGTTACGAGTTTTTTTATCAATATCTTCAATTCCGCTGATTTTGGCCCAAATCTATACATTTCAAATTGAAAAAAATTAACCTCTCTGAAATGAAAAAAAGTTGCAAAATCGTTTTTAAAACCATACTTTGGCTCGATAGGTTGATGGAATTCCTTTCCTGACGTAGCGTTTTAGCTGAGGTCCTTTTTTTAAACGTTTTTCGTCGTTTATTAAATTGTACCATTTTTTCGATCGATTTGTTAAAATGATAAAGTACGTAGACATAAATTTTTCATATTGGTCATAGTCAAAATCTTCCGGTCTTCTGAAACCATATTCGTCAACATTGCTGTAAATGTAAAACACCATTGTAACACATTCGTAACTTGTTTCCAGCACAACTATTTAACTAATACTAAATCGGAACTGTGAGATCACCTAAAATTCGAAGAAGTCATTGTTATCAGTTTTATAAGCGGGAACTCACGATTAAAACATATTCATCGATAATTCAAACGATAACATGAATGGTAATTTCATTTTTAAATTTACAATTACAGTGGACGGTTCAATCACGCGGAAAAATCTAAGGGTAACACTTGTATAAACTAATCGAATGAAAATTAATACGTAATGCAACGATTATGTCCTCGAGCAAAACAATCTATCAACTTTGTGAGTCATTCGTTCACGTAGAAGGAAAAATGAATTTACAAAAATAATAGCAACACGAGTATCTAATTAAAAGAGAAACAATATAATATTAAAATTTCTAGCTGAACGTTGGACATGAGACTAGATCATTCATAAGGCGAAAAATTTTCAGAAAAGTCAACATTGAATGAATGTTTTAAATCAACTGAGTAGGGTGATTATTGGGATAGGGCACTATTGTTGGAAGTAGAAAATCAACGTGGGGATTATAAAATTATTTGGTTTAAATTAAAATGATTTCATTTCAAAAACCTGATTGCTTATCAATTTCTTATCTATAGAATGAATGCGTAAATATCGAAATATCCCTGATAATAAAAACGACCTGGTTCTTCTTCGGGATATAATTCATTAAGAAAACCACGAAGAAACACCGAACTTTGTAATCGTTCGCTTAGCGTCTGTGTCTATCTAATTTTCTAATTAATCAACAACCAATCGTTGATGAAAAATGAATATTCTGATAATTTTTTTAATAGATATTTGATAATGAAACAGATACTTGGTAATTTCTTTATTCTTATCAACTCTGATTCTAAAAATCTTCGTTTTTTTCATCGCGCATTGCATAATACCATGTTATAACAAATTATGAAGTGTTGGAATTGAAAATGACGTTAATACCGTATGATGAAAACGAAGTTAAAATGGATTCAAATTTTCTTTCTAATTCAACTAATTACTGAATAAAATATCCTCATTTTTCTGATAAAAATTTAATATTATGAATAAACACTGGTTAGCTTAGGTACACAAACTTAAAATTTGTACAAAAAATGTGATTAAAATTTGAAATTCTCACAATAACTATAAAGGAATGTTAATATCTTCATCTGCTAGCAGATATTTGTTTAAACTTTTCTTGAGCTTATGGTTTTCTTTTTGAGATTTTTTATAATTAGCATTCAAAGAAGAAATTCGATTTTTGAAACGATTTATTAATTCAGCAACTTCACTTTTCCATCTATAAGCACATAAAATCTATCATTACCCAATTCACTGTATAACAATAATATAATAACCAATGATTGCGAATTACCTATCCAACGTGCGAAGCACTTACTTTTTATGTAGCTCTTCTTGAGAATAAATTTGTTTCTGCAATTCGACATTTGTGCTCCCAACTTTTTGCGCGTATTTTTCTATATATTTTCTGAAGTCATTATTATTATTATAACGTATGAGTTTTTACATAATTAAATATTTTATTATAGATACCTATAATAAATACTTTTTTTCATTAGGGTACGTAAGCAGTTACCTAGGATTATTGTTTTTAATAATCTCTTCTTGTTCATTGAGTTTCTTCTCCAAACACATTATCATTTCATTTGCTTCTTTAATATAAACTCTATATTTTTCCATATTCAATATAGTCGCTTTTAATTTCACTTCTAAATCGAGTTTTCTTCTGATGTAGTTTTGAAGTTCTTTTTTATAACTATAAAAGATGATTCATAAAAATTTTCAATCATTGAATCAAATTACATGAGCCTAAAATAAAAAAAATGTTTTTCATACTTTAGCAAAGTAAACCGTAACTTCTCAAATTCCTCATAAAATTCATTATCTGAATTGATTTTATCATGATAAACTTCATCACATTTCTAAAAAAAAAAATTAAATATACTTATGTTATTTTTAACTGAATTAATATATATCAGGCACATATGTATTTTAAATTTGATTCATGCTATTAAGGTTTTTACTTCAAATTCACTTTTCATTGAAAAGTGCTGAAGAAGATATTTCAAATTTTGACGAAACTGTTCATCTTTCGTTTTCAATTGTTTATGCAGATTTTCTATTGATAGATTCATTTCTTCAATTCTTTCTTGCAGTTCGTTGTTCAATTCTGAAATAACAAATAAACCAGGGTATCTATGTATAAAACAATAAAAAATATATATATACATTTTAAAATGTTTATACCTAACGGGTTTTTTGCTTTAAACTGTGTTTTTTTAAAAAACTTAAAAAAAAATCGTATTGTTTTTTCAAAATTGAAAACTTTTAATTGAATGGTTGCTTTAAAAAACAACCGTAGTCCAAAAATGAAATTTTTCAGGAGAGTAAAATAACGTTCTTTTGTTTGATGCAAGATCAAAATTTTTGTTCAATGGGTATTAATCACTTTCAAAATTTGAAGAAAGGACGAATTTAATCGGAATAATCACTTACTTTCCTTGAAAAACTGCAAAAATCAAATTTGAAAAAGTAATGTACTGGGTTATGGTTGTTTTTTACAGAAAACAACGATCATTCCATGGATTATTATTGTGTTTTTCAAGCAAAAAGGATGTATTAATGATAAAATAAAATTGAGTAGAACTTGAAATCATCAATCAACCATAATTTAATTTGAGAGCATAATTTCTGCATCAATTTACATTACAATAAAAATGAAAAATGATTTGTTTCAACACTCGCATAGTATTATCAGTTGCCATATTTTTTACCAAGATTTTCCATAAATTATTTTTATGAAAAACAGCTGTAGCCCATAATTAACCTATGGACTACGGTTGTTTTTTAAATAAAAACGTCCAAAATCGTAATTTTTGAAATGTAAAAAAATGGATGGTAAACAAATTTGTTCGCAACATTATAATTGTTTTTTTCCTCGTAAAATTTACTGGAAGAAATTAAAATAAAAAAAATTGTAATTTTGTACGATTGAAAATTTGATTTTATTTGTTGAATATTATGATATATTGTATGCATACTGCGTATAACTGATACTAAAAAGTTGTTTAAGCGAGATTGAGCCAACCTTCACTAACAATTAAAAGTTGAATACAATAAATCTCACCTTTTTGAGTTTTTTCATTACTTTCGATGATTCTTTTATCATGTTCAATTCGTTCCAAACATTTGCAATACAAACTCAACTCTTCCTCATAACTACGCATTTTTTGATGACAAATTTCCAACGCGATTTCCAACTCGTTGCAATCATTTGATAATTTTCTATTCTCGTCTATTAACTTATTTTGCTCGCTTTCAAGAATTCCAACACAGCTATATTTTTTCCCCAATGCTAAAAGAAAACAAATTCTAATATTATCATCGGATGAAAATTTCGGTTCAAGGAAAAGTAAACAAGTGAAAACAATGGCATGTGCTTACAAAGTGACTCATTTTGAAGTCTAATGTAATCATTTTCCAATGTTAGGTATTTCTCTCTTTCCTGTTTTAACAAATTATTGCAATTGTAACATTCTTTTTCAATTTGTATCAATCTGGAATTTAGTTCGTCAGTTCGTTTAGTTAATAGGATTATTTCGCTTTCCTTTTTCGACCTACTACAAATTTCTTCTTTATACTTGTCTTGAACAGTTTTAAGTTTATTATTGAGAGAGTTAATTACTTCGGTGTATTCTTTTTGCACCTAGAAGAATCGTGAAAACAAAGAAATAGGTAAATGTTGTGATAGGTGAAAAAAAGTTCTTCAGTCATTGGTAATATCGGAAATTTACTATGTTGATGATGTTTTTGCTACTGGTTGGTTGTAAACTTTTCAATGTTTGTAACTCTTGTTCGAGTTTCTCGATTAATAATTTACTTTGATTGTATCGCTCTATAGCTAAATTTTTTTCCTACGTATACAAATCTCAAATTAAAATCACCACGTACACAATAGGTACCTATTTACTATATTTGAGTCTGTAAGAAAAATAATCATCTTTACCTGAATTATCAACTGAACTTCTTTCTCGTCCATTTAACTAGACTACACAAACAATAATATTGCACTAAAACAGCTGTAAAATAACGAGTAGGTAGGTACATTGTATACATCTCGAGTTGCCTGGCAACGTTGAATCTGTCGTGTGGACACGATCGTACTATACTTATCACGTTATGGTTTTAAATTACCATAGAATATTACATTTTTCTATGTAGTAATCAACTCGTAGACAATTGAAACAGTTTTTTACGCCTCGAATTTTCGGTAGCTTACATCGAGTTTTCATGATTAACCAAAAGTCTTCGATTTAAAAAGAACCATCGGAGAGGTAAATTAGGTAAATAATAATTTACCTGATATGTTAGACTTTGACATAGACTTTTTGGATGAAAAAAAAGATTTCAATCATCCTGGTATCAGACCAAGTCTTTTTCCGAACGTACCTCCTTACATACGTTTTTCTTACGCGCCAATTCGGCCGTTTCCGATACCAATACAGTCTTTAATACGATGGAAAGATAGTTCGATTACGCCAGAAATCGTGCGTCGCGTCGTAAGAAACACTGGATTTCGTTTGCTGGAAGAATGCCGATGTTGGAGCGGCTTATGGGGAAATCAAATGCGAAACACGGATTATCCGAAACTACACGAACATCAAAAGTTTAACCATTTCCCCAGTACTTACCACGTCGGTCGAAAAGATTCGCTATGGAAGAATATAAAACAAATGAAAATGAGATTTGGCGACAGAAAATTCGATATCGCGCCCCTCTCGTTCGTGTTGCCAGAAGAAAAGAAGGCATTTCGCATGCAATGGGAAAGTGCCAAAGAGCATCAGTGCTGGATATTGAAACCTCCGGCGAGCTATCGAGGCGAAGGGATAAAGCTCATAAGCAAATTCAAACAGTTACCCAAAAACGAAAATTACGTAGCCCAAAAGTACATACATGAGCCTTATTTGATCAACGAGACGAAATTTGATATGCGGCTTTATGTGCTAGTCACATCGGTGGATCCACTCAGAATATACTTGTACGATAATGGTTTGGCGAGATTTGCATCTGCCAAATATTCTTTCGATTTCAGAAACTTGGATAATCACTTCATGCATTTGACAAATTATAGTATTAACAAGGAAAATAAAAAATATCAAGCTAACTCCGATATACATGCTCGAAAAGGTCACAAATGGTCTTTGCATGCGTTATGGAAGTACTTGGATGAACAGAATGTGGACGTTGATAGATTAAAAGAGGAACTTATCGATTTAATCGTAAAAACGATGATCAGCGTTGAAGATCCAATCAGCAAATCAGTTAATCAGAATTTAAAATCGAGGTACGTAAAATTTTGTTATTTTAGGCAAACGCTGTTTTTTTTTTGTATTTATTATTATCATTTTTTTTTTAATTTCCAACACAAGTTAACTTTTTGGTTTAATTGTTTCAGGTACAACTCCTTCGAATTGTTTGGTTTCGATGTTTTACTAGACAAGAATCTTAAACCGTGGCTTCTGGAAGTAAATATTTCACCATCGTTGCATTCATCATCAAAACTTGATATAGCTGTTAAGGTGCCATTAGTTTTAAACGTCCTTAACATCGTCGGATTCCATATTCCAGTTAGTAAGAAATACTCGGAGAAAGAAGCGGCTTTAGATTTAGGAGCAAGATCCAACGAACGAATATGGTTAGACAGTCGAATCTACGCAGTTACAGTTTCGAATCACGAAAAATACAAACATTATACATTTGCCGAGCCCAAACGAAGAAACGATTACTTACATAAAATTCTAGACGAATTAACCCCCGAAGACGTTAGAATATTAATAGCTTACGAAGATGAATTAACGCAAACTGGCTCGTTTATAAAAGTATTTCCAACACGCGACAGTCACAGATATTTTAAATATTTCAAAAAAGTAAGCTATTATAATATGTTACTAGATGCTTGGGAAACAAAGTATCATCTAGATCGAGAAGAAGGTAGAAATGTACTACGATCGTATTGCGAAAAAGAGCTACATTTAAAAGTAGCACGTTACAATAGTGCTCCTGTTTTCTGAAGTGATTATTTTTGTTGATTGTTTGGCAATATTAAAACTTTGAAAAAGAACTAATCAGATAAAAATTTATCGCCGCATTAGGAAAAAAAACAAAAAAATTAAACAAAAAAAGTACATTTAATACGAAAATATTCTCGCGTAAAAATCGAAATAATTTACAAAATTAAATTACAAATGAAAGTACACAAAACAAGAGGAGAGGAAAAAAGTATAACGAAAAAAATTACGATCTTATAAAATAGTACCAAATATGCAATCTTACTTACAAAGAGAAAAAAAAAACAGTTTTTGGTTCGTCTATTTATACATACAACACATTCAGAGTTCATTCGACATGAATATATCTCAGTCTTAAAAATATCTCTACCTATTAGCGTATTGTTTTTATCGATGATTCTTAGTGAAGGGCCACGCTGATAATCTGCTAACACGAGGTTTTGAATACGAACTCGTACTCAATGAACGTTCTCTGAATGGTGGTGAATTGGCTACAGATGACGACGACGAAGATGAAGACGAATTCACACTAGCAGCAGATGAGAATCCGAACGCTTGATTAACTTCGCAATTTTTATAGCCTCCATTAACATCTAAATCTGCACATGGAGAGAAGTAATTAACTAACGAACACACGTCGGTAATAAACACGTTCGATAATTTACCTATAATAGGAGTTTGATCGTATAACGAGCCATGTCTCGTTGTTACGTACGAATGACGATTGGGTTCGTTCATTTGTATTTCCATGAATTGATCGGCCGCTTGTTTCCACCTGAAATTATTAAACGTGCCAATGACGTTAACCAAATAATTATAAATACGAAGTGTTAATGCGTTAATTCGTTGAATAAACATCACGCGAACGTACTTCTGACTGTCGGAAATATGCTGCGCTAAATGCTTATACCATTTACTTCTTTCGTCCGGTGATTCGAAACGTATTATCGAACTGTTGGCGTTATATTCGCTAGAAATTTCCAAATCCAAAGAACTTTTTTTAAGGCTAATAACCGTGTTCTGAAATGATAATTAAGAAACGTAAAATATGTTTTTACCGAAATGAAAAAAAAAAAAAAAACATATTTAAGACTAGATAGCATGATTTTAAACGAATCGAACGTCGATTTTGACGATATTCCTTCGAAAGTTAATGAGATTAACGTATAAAGTTTTAGTCCACAGTCGTACGTCCGACCAATTTAAAAATAGTTCGTTGTACTTTTGTATCATACATTTCACCAAATCGATTAATGCAGTTCTCAGGAAAATTCAAAAGATTACCGACACGATCTTTCGATTTTCATCAATGATCTATTGATACATCGACGAGCAAAACTCACCTTATTAACGCTAATACTGGCATCCGGTTCTTTATCTTCTAAATAACGCTCGTAACTGGTCCACAAACGAAGTTTAAATGCTAAAAGTTGTGCCCAGCATTTAATCCAAATTCTTTTATCCTTGCTGGCGCTAGCTTTTATACACGATTCCGGCACATGTACAAATGAGGAATATACTTCCTGTGTCATACAACTCGGTTGAGCGGCCAAACGACAACAAAAGTGTCCGAACAAAGGTAATTGGTTTCTTCCGTTTTCTAGAAAGGAGGAAAAAATAAATCGTACATATAAAATGGTATTTCGCAATTTCCCAATACCTACACAATGTACAAAACAAAGCAAAAACAAAAAAAAAAAACTCTCCACGTATCATTTAAAAATAAAAGACTCTTTGGCAAGCGTACAATATACAGACCTGTATTTTCTATTTTAAGGTCGTATGTACGAATGTTGTCATTTGTGTCATCTAAAGTCAGATAAGCTGAAGCCATTAATTCGAAATTTGGGCCACTGAAATACATACAAAATATACAATAATAACGTACCTATTCTATACGAATATTTACGAGGAAAAAGATAACTAATGTTTTCCATGTAGTATATTGCATGGGACCCGACGAGTGATAAAACTATTTATGAGAAATGTACATATAGAAACGAGTTAACGTACGTTATCATCTATCGAGAGACAGTAGAAACACGTGTTTGGCAAAAATATACGCAAATTTTCGAGATAATTTGTAGATTAGAACTATGTTCTAGGCGTTCTACGTTGGAATTTTTCTAGAACACTCGAAACTACACGGTTCAAGAATTTTTTCGGCACACCCCCCTCCCCCCGCCGCGATGAGTGAGACTTATTTTAGTTGATTCGAATAATTCAGAATTATTCGTGTAATTTTAGTTTCAGGTCCACTGCCAGTAAATTAACTGAGTTAATTAAGTCGCAGGTACTTCGGGTACTCTAAATCAACATAATGTACACGTATGGAAATAACGTTCGATTAAGGTAAAAATTTCATCGTAAACAGGGTAACCTTTGGTCGAGAAAAAAAAACCATAATATCAATTCGTGACGAATTGAATGTTATAAAAAAGATTAACATACCATATTTTCATCTATTTAAGGATACGAATGAATGAAGTATATGTAGTAGTAAACAATATAATTGTCGCAGATAATTCTTTAAATGAAGTGAAAATACACGCTTAGATGGAAATTATACGTAACTCTCGGTACCGGAGCTACTTATACTTTAAAACCGGTTGTAAATTACACTTACATTTTTCCGGCGTTTAGCTCATCTCTTAAACTGGCTGCTAATTTTTTGCCGACAGTTCGACTGATAGAGGTATGAATGGTGTTCTTAATACGTCTCGGTGCGCTAGCAATACTTAGATCATCTTGAAGCATATGACTGTACACTTCTAATTTCACTTTGAAATCCGGAGATATTTTATTGCTAAAAGGAAATACGGCGTATTAAAAAGCGCACTGTTCTGCGTAATGCTACAATATATATGCTGATCTCCTTAAATGTTCATGTACACGTCGTATATACTATGTACATAGGTAGATAGCAATAGATACTGGTACTTTACTTACAATACCAAAGAATCAGGAAACGTGAGATCAGTTAACGAACGATCGACCGGACATAGTAAAGAGGTATCGTACATTTCGGTGCCTATTTTGACCAAACAAAATACAGCAAATCTACGATAATCTCCTTTATTCTTGAAGTGATCCGTATCTCTCCAGATTAAAGGTATACGTAAATCAGACAACGATAATCTGCCGTTGGTTGCGTGATACGTTGGGCTGTAACCGAACATTTTTTTATTTTTTTGTCTCTCTCGGTGAATATTATACGTACTTAGATATATTCTACATACACCATACAAGCATTGTTTATAACCACATTCCACAATACATATTATAATGTAATTAACAGTTTTTGTTCAACACATAGCATCGTGTAGTCGATATGGAGACGAGACGAAACGATGCGACGCGACGAGCAAAGTTATCGTGTCACATTATTATCGTAAGCATTTAATCGTAAAAACTTACTTCGTTTTTGGAATTTCTCTTTTGCGTTTTTGCAATTCGGTCAAATAAGCGGTCATACGTTCGTTTGACATCAACAGATTCTTGGCCGCTTCTAAGGCTTGCGTTTGATGTTTACAAGCAGCAAGAAGTTTCGTCGTGCCTTCGCGCATTTTTATTTCCAACTCGATCTTTTGTTCCAAATCGTACTCCTGTAAGAAAAAAAAGAATAAGAAACTGGAGCAATAACCAATAAATTGACGATGATGATTGGTAATCAAGTTGTATATTTATCAAGATTATTAAGATTAAAATGAAATATTGAGTACCAAAAACATTGATTAAAAAGTAAAAAAAATAAATGATTAGTTCTTCAGATGATTCAGATTTCAGAATTGTAGATCTGATAGTCATTTATACTACATTGGAACTCAGAAATTTTACCCAAATTGCATTAATAATCTCAGCAAAAACAAACAGCACCCTTTAAAAACCGAAATTGCATTTTTCCATTTTCAGTTTTGTTTATTATTACTATTATTAAATATGAATGAAGAAGGGATGATTATTCGCGAATAACATCAATCAATTAATGATTATTTTTTTTATTATTTCCACCGCAAGAATCGCTATTGATCACGCTTTCGAGAGTTGATTCGAATCGTTCAATCATTGTTAATCTTCGTGATTCGAATCACTCGACAAATGATTCGAAAGTTATTGAATCACATCAAGAAATTTCCAAATTTATAGATTATTAATGTTAAATGCTCTTTATAATAACGGAGTTTCAATAATTTGTATATGTTTGTAACTTGTGTTCGTTTTTTTGTTTTTGTAAATATTACATTAGGTTTCTTTTATGTACTTCAGTTCATGTTTGCAAATTTTACAAAGTGATTCGAATCACGAATTCACGATCTTCTGAGAAGTCATTATGAAATTCTGATTCGTGATTTGAATCATTTCTGAACATTTTTTAATGATTCGTGATCGTGATTCGGATCACAAACTTCATGATTTTGACCATTTCTGTCTACAGCGTGTTCATTTGATTCTGGCACCCCCCTCTCCCTCCCAGCAAAATGAAAATTTATCGTGTTAAAAAATACGAAGTTGGCAACTTGTTTCTAGAAAAATACCAATAGGAGGTGTTGGAAAATGAAAATATATAGAAACAGGTTGCCAATCTCATATTTTTAACACGAAAAATTAGCATTTCGCTAAAGGGGTGCCAGAATCAAATGAATCAGCGTTTCAAAAACTCATTAAAAACAAAAACCGAAAGTCAAAAAACTGAATTAGTAAAATAGCAATAAGTAAAAACAAACCAAATTTTTTTCGTTTTTGAAAGTAAAAATGCGGATACGTAATAATCAAAATGTAACGATGAAATTCGAAAAATTTATCAAAAGAACTAGAAAATGGACAAAAATATGTTTTTCAATTATTTCCTTTGTAAATTGGAATAATGAATATAAAAAATGAACCATATTTTGTTAATTTTTTGTTCTTTCGATCAATTTTTTGGAATTTTTATCGTTATATTTGATTACTATGTATTTGTATTTTTACTTTCAAAAAAAAAAAAAAAAAAAAAAAAAAAAAAAAAAAAAAAAA